>CAJVPP010000370.1:0-34497 GCA_910592005.1 Funneliformis mosseae | reverse complement strand
ATAGTTATTAAATAAACTGTTAATTTACTGATACTCTTCTAAATCTAAATATCAAATTAAACCTTCTGCTTACCACCTATAAACATTGCTTCGCTTATCATTCATAAGCATCTTAAAGAATTAACCATAATAATATTCATTTAATCATTATTGCTATTATAGAGAAAAGGAAAAGAAAAAGTTAATATTTATCTAAAATCTAAAAATATTAACATATTTATTTATTAAATATATTCAATTTTCTAAATTTTAAAGTTTAGAAGAATTATAGTTTTTTTTTAATTTTTTTTCATGTTCATTTATGATCTGAATATTTATATACATTTTACTTATATTTGTCTTTTTTCATGATTCTTAAGAATATTTTTTTATTAATTATTAATTAGTAATAATATTTTTAAATATTTTCAAAAATGTATTTAAAGTATTTGTCTTTGTTTCTATATTATAATCATTATTAAAAAATGAATATTAATAATATTGATATAATATTTTATATGTTAATTAACAGTTTATTTTTTATGAAAGAATTATAATATAATTTTAAATGAAATATTAGAGTTCCAGACGAGTTGAGTTAACTCATGAGTCAGATAAGCTGAGTCGAGTTTAAATCAAATTGAGTTTATGTTTTTTTAACTCGATGATTTACGAGTTAAGCCAAATTCAAGTTGAGTTAAATATTTAACTTGACTTGATTTACACTCGACTTGATTCAAGTTGACTTGAGTTGATTTGAGTTAACTTGAGTTAACTTGAACGATAATGAATTGTTCACTCTTTCTCCTTTCCTCCCACTCCCCCAATCTTTTCATTTTTTTTTTATTATTTTTTTCAAAATCGAATTGAGTTAAAATCGAGTTGAGTCAAATTGAATCGAGTTTAAAATTTATATAACTCGAATCAAATCAAATTGAAAGATTTTATAAAATAAATTTGACTCAACTTGATTCGAAAAAAGAGAGTTGAATAGAGTTAATCTTTAAACTCAACTCAACTCAACTCATTTAGAACTCTATAAAATATAACCTGCTGTAAATAAGGTTACTAGAAAAATCTAGAAGTTTTATAAGTTATCTAAATGATTAAAATAAAATTTAATAAATTATATTAAATCTTATTAAAAATCTGTAAAACTCTAGAAAAAATAAAATTATATTAAAATTTATAAAATGCAAAACTATATCAAACCTTAATAAAAAATTAACAAAACTAAAGTTTAGACATTTTATCAAATTTAAAATGAGTTTAAATAAATAATCTTAACTATAAATATATTTTATAATAATTTAAGATCTTTATTCTAATAATACTTTGATATATACAAAATGAAAAAGCATAAAACACTTTTAAATTTTAATTAGTTTAGAATTGTTAATATAATTAATATTTATATTTCACAAATTATAAAAATATTATATAGCTAATTAATAGTATTAGTATTTGGTTATATCTAAAAAATTTTTTGACTATTTGATTGTAACCAAATAACCAAATTTTATCTAAATAATTAAGTATTAATAAATATATTAATACTTATTAGAATTTGATTAAAATTTTATCATAACCAAAAATTTTAACTATTTTAACTAGTTAAATTGATCAAATAATTAATAAACAAACCTTAATTTAATAGCTAAAGGCTAATACTGCTAATTATATAGAAAATAGTATAAATCTTGATAAAATATATAATAATATATAGTTGAAAACTTATTATTTTTTTTATATTTTAATATATCTTATATCTTAAAAAATTATTTTTTAATAGATTAATTAAAAAACTACAAAGTAAATGAATATAAAATTATTATATACTGTGAACAGGTAAATGTAATGCAGCTTATGTGACGTAGGAGAATGATCAATTTATAGATGACTTATCTGACATGTGTGACATATCAGACATGATCAACATAAATAACATATTAGATATAACAGATATATATTATATAACTGACATGTTAGATATGTTAGACATATATGACATAACTGACATATTAGACATATTAGACATATGTAGCATAACTTACATATTAGACATAGCTAACATATTAGATATATTAGTTATATCTTTCTATATAATATATTTTATATAAATAGGTAACTTGTTAATTCATGAAAAAGGGGGAGAAAATAGCTTGAGTAATTTTAAGTAGTGAATGAGGTATTGTTAGCTAACGTAGGTAACTAATCCTGAAAACCTATCACATTATGTTACAGTTTAGAAGCAACTAGGCCTATCACATTACGTTACAGTTTAGAGGCAACTAGGTCTATTACATTATATTACAGTTTAAAGGCAACTGGCCTATTGCATTACATTTTAGTTTTAGTATTACTCTTCTTTTCTTTTTTTTTATTATTTTACTTGTGAATAAATACATTATTTATAGATACAATTTATTGGCAATCTGTTGAATCATAACTTACTGTAATCATATAAATACTTTTGATAAATCATCTAAATTAAAGCTACAAACCATTGAAAGATTACTGCTCAATTAAAAATAAACCACTCGAATACCCTGTCTAACAGTTGTAATTTGTAAGAATTACACATTAACAATACTATAAAAATTTTATATATAATTTTTCATTATTTAATAAGTTTTATATATTTTTTTATATTATTGTAATACATTTTCTTATTTTTATAAAGAATTTTTTTAAAAAAATTATATATATAGAATTATTATATTTAAAAATAAAATAATTTATAATTAAAAAAATTTTTTACTAATAATTTTTATAGTATCTTATTTTAAACATAAAAATTTAACATAATAATTTATTGCATATTCTTCTATCTTAATTTTAATACTTTTAGTTACCTTTTTTTAATTTTTTAGAAAGCTTTTAAACCTATAATTCTAATTAAGTAATAATTAGTTGTTTAAAAAAGTATAGAATCTAATTAATTTACCTATTAGAAATATATTATAATAATATTATAGTTTCTTTTTAAATTTAAATAAAAATTAATTTTATCAAGAGATACTTCTTTATACTTATTATATAGCCATATTTTTATACTCAATATAAAGTATCAGAATTATATTAATTAGCTACTTATCAATTAGATATTTTGAATTAAATTGAATTTCAAATGAAATTTTTAAATAGTTTAATAATATTAAATGTATTTTAATTTTTTGATATATTATTTAAAAATATAATCTTTACTAAAAACAAACTTTCAAATATTAAGAAATAGGAATTATTATTAAATCTAAAATGTTCTGAATTAAAAAAATTCGCTTTATTTAAACTTTAATGAAATTGCAAAGACTAATTAACATCAACTTAATTATTGAGAGGATAGACAATAAAAATAGAACTTAGTCTATCACTTACACTTTAAACTAATTATATTAATTAAAATAAAGATAATAATGAAATTAAGATATTATTATTATTATTTATAATTATATTAATCTTTTATCTTTTAATTTATTTGTAAAAAGTATTAACTTTTCTTAATTAATTTTAATATTGTTTATTCATAAAATCTATTAGTAATATTATAATATTAGAAAGATTCTTATATGACTTTATTATTTAAAGAGTATTATTTATAAAAAATAATACTGATCTTTTGATAATTATAATAAAAATTTAAAATGACAAATATTTAATTTTTAATTATAAGTTAATTTATAGATTGTTAACATTAAAAATTTGCTTTAGAAAAATGATTTACAAAGTCATTGAATTTAATTTTATGTAGATCATATTAAGAAAGATCTTGATCGATGTATTGCATTAGAAAATTAAACTAATTTATTTAATTTGAAAGATTTACAAAATTTACCTAATTCACTTATTTCTCTGTTTATTCTGTTTCACTGTAATTTTCTTAATGTTTGTAATTTATTTTATTTCTTTTTATTATTTTTATAATTTATATTATTTTTATTATTTTATTATATTTAAGTATATTTTATTAAGACATATATCTATATTTAGTTAATTTATAGTATAGCAAATAGTTAGTTGTAGTAAATTAATTTTGTATAAATAGAATAGCAATTTGCTTAAGTTATAAATCAACTCATTTATAAGTTATTTATGAGTTTTAAGTTATTAATAAAGGAATCAACTTAAATCTATATAAATTTACTTTTCCTTTTAATGTTGTCCTTTATCTAAAATTGTTATGATACATTATACTAATTTATTATTGAGTTCATCATTACGAGTTTAACTAACTTATTTTAAATTTTAAGATATGATAAATTGCTAAATTGATTCAAGTATAACAGATCCTTGTAAGACTTAGAGAAATTCCTAAGGTCAGAAATTCTAATGTGTAGAATCAACTGCTGTAGCCTTTTAACTTAGATATTAAGATAACTTAAAATAAACCTGATGATAATATTAATATAATTATTAGATTTTATAAAAAAGTAAATTATAGTAAACATATATATTAGTAGTAAAATAATTTCCTTTTAATTATATCTAAAAAATTCTATATAAAATAGTATTACCAAAAGAAATAAAAACTTGATTTTGATAATAGAAAAATACTTATAATAAATTTAATAAAATGTAAAGAAGACATAATTTTTTTAAATTTTAATTAATATAAAAATATTTATACAATTATAAACCTTTAATATATCTTATAACAAATTCTATAAAATTTTATTATTTATTATAATTCATATTTAATATTATTATAATATAAAATATATTTAAAAAAAAAGTCTATAAAATTATAATTCTTCAAAATATTATTAATAATAAAAATATTTATTAATTAGCAATTAATAAATTTAATGAATATTTTTTAAAAACTTTTTAAATATATAAGTAAACAGATATTATTTAAGTTATATTCTTATAATTTTAGTTTTAATATTTAATATATAAAGATCAAATTCTATAGATAAATAATAGAAAAGAGTTGTAATATTTATAAATTTAATACTAAAAGATCTTTTAATTACTTTTTCAAATATTTGAATATTTTATTAAAATATTTAAATAGATTTAAGACTTTTGCTATTTGAAAATAATTAAATAATTTTGTACTATTTATTTATTGAAGATAAAATTATCAAGTTATTGTATATATTATTATTAATCTAAGAATTAGTTTAATAAATTAAAAATCACTTTTAGAAAAATTTTTATTTTTATTATAGGTTTCTATAACATTTAGAAATATTAATTAACTTTTTTTTATGTAAAATTCATTATTTTAAAATTATAATATGTTTTGATCTATTAAGAATAGAAATAATTAATTTAAATAAATTATTTAAATAATCTTTTAATAATTTTTAAAATACTTGTTAAATTAAAATTAATTTGTAATTTTTTCATATAATTTAATTTTATTAAGAGATCTAAAAGCAATTATTTGATATCTAGAAATAAGAATCTATTAAATTAATAGAATCAATAGAAAATTAAACTATAATAAGATAATGATTATTAAAATTGTTGAAGTAATAAAATTATTTAAAGTAATTAAATCAATTTTTTAGTTTATTTATAGTATCATTTGAAATTATATAGAAAATAGATTTAATATAAAGTTTTAATAATATTGATGATCTTGAATTTTATATTATTCTTTAAATTTTTTTATAAAAACCCATTTTTAATCATATGATTTTGAAATGAGTTTCAGTTATTTGTTCAGAAGAAATTGTATTTATAATGTGAAGTTATTAATCATAATTAATAATTATTTATAAGATCATCTGTTTTTTTATTAAAAGAATTCTATTGTTATTATCTATATTATAAAACATCATATTTATTAAAAATTTAGTAAATTCTGTATTATATATTTAAAATCATATTAATTGAAGCCTATATATAGTCAAAAGAATATTTGCAAATATAATTGATAAAATAAAAAAACATTAATTTAAAATATTATTGATCTAAAATATCTTTATTTGATTATTTAATTAAAAAAAATGTTTATATTTAATAATATTAACTGAAAATTCTGTGTTAAAATTATTTTGTATTATATTATTGCTTAATATATTTTAATTTATATTATTTCAAAAAAAATTATATTTTTTTAACTCTTCAAGTCATATATTATCATGTTTTTTATCAAGAATCATACTATCATCTAGAGATTGAAACTAGTTAATTAATCAGTTAACTAACTAGTTAACAAATATTTTAACTAGTGATTAACCAGTTAAAGATTTTAAACTGATTTGAACCTCTACCATTTTCAACACCAATTGGGCTATATAAAATTTTTTATAATTTATCAGTATCCAGCAACTTCAAACTAATAAAAGCTACGAGTACACTTTTTCCCAAACTAATTGTTTCTTTAAGGAATTTCATAACTATTATTCATTCATTCAATAAGTGTAAATTATGAGATTTATCTAATAAAACAATTATAATAGCATTCACTTATTATGCTATAATTAGCTGGAGATTAGTTAGGGTTAGAGTTAGGATTGTTTTCAATGGGTTAGGTTTATTCATCACACTTTGGTTTGTGACAAATAAGTATACTAGCTAATCATAGCGTGAGTAGATAATTTGATGTTTTTCGCAACAATCAAATTCAAATTATTCAAACATCATAAGTAAATAAATTCTATTTTGACATTACATATAATTCTCCCTCAATAACGTCTATCACAATAAACTATTATCTATTAATAAACATTTCGCTTGTATAAAGTAGTCTTAATGCATATCTGATATTCAGCATAATTTATATGCAACTACATTGTACATTTCATCATTTGTCATAGCTAGTATTGGCCACCTTTATAAGTTCAGTTACTGGAATTATAAGTCTAATGGTTCAGTTTTATAAGTCCAGTTAGTCCAATTTGGTCCAGTTGGCCAACACTAGATGCAACATCTTTAATTATATTCAATTAACTCTTAAGTAAATCAGAAGAACCTTATTAGGAAAATGAATAAATCTATAAGTATGCTTTTTAATAAAACATATAATAATGTAATTAACAACAGATTTGTAAATAAATAACTTACTTTGAATCTCTTCAAGTTTTCGTTTTCTGCCCAAATCTCAATTAATTTATTCATTACCTTTTGCTTTGACTTCACAATGTTTCTTAACCTTCTGCTACTACATTTTCCCACTTATCTTTCGTTTTTTTCTAACCTCTCTTCTTTTTTTTCCAGTCTTGCCTTTTTTTCCTTATCTTCTTCATCTAGCTCTTTTACTCAAAATCTTTAGTCATTGCCCATTTTTCCTTCATTCACTGCTTATTTATTTTGTTATTTCTTATTTATCAACGTCATTTTTTTTAAAAAAAATTAATTACAAGCAAGTGACGTGCTTGAAAAAAAGTTTATAATAAAGGTTCTTTTCAAGTAAGAACTTTTGGCTTGCTTATTTATATAAAAATATGCAAGGTAAGATGGGATCAGGAACCCGTAAAAATTTTTGAAAAATCAGAAATTTTATGAAATCATAATTTTTTATAGAATAATATTTTGAAGATAGAGAAAATCTGAGTCAAAATTCTCTTCAGATGCTTAATATTTTATATTTTAATTGCAAAAATAAAATTTTTTTTTTAATTTTGGCTAAAATTATAAACTAAAATTTTAAATAAATCAAAAAATAAAGTTGAAAGAATTTTTACAGGATCCCTGACTGTATGTTAATATTTAATAAAATTTAACTAATTAAAGTTTATATTTTATATATTAAAATAAAGTAAAAATCTTAAATTTGATTGAAAAGTAGTAATTTAACAATATATTAAAAAATTAATTATCAGTTTATTTTTTGTTAAGTTTGAAAAAATTATGTAACTTTTAATGAAGTGACTTATGCTTTTATGTAAAACTATATGATTTAATACTAATAATTAAACTGTAAAGGAATAAGATTAAAAAGTAACTAATTGAAATATACATATTAATGCTACATATGATAAATATGAATTTTACAAGTAAGTTTATTATACATCTTATAATATATATTAATTTTTAATTAATACTTTTTATAATTAATAAATTTAGAAAATGTATAGAAAAAGCCAAGTTTACTATTGAAATACTTGGTAAAAAAAATATAATTTGCTTAGAAAAAAATAATTCTTTAGACATTAAAATACATTTTATTTTAAAATTTTACTTAACAAGTTTAATTATTTCCTTCATCATAATAAGAGATAAATTTTTTATTAAACTTAATTAAAAAAACTAATTTTAATATATTATATTAAGAAGATACATTTTTTAAGTTTCTTTATAAAGTTTATATTTTTAGAATATGTAATGATATATTTTCTTATCAAGTAAGTTATAATTAAAAATTATTTTATTACAAATTTTAATTTCAATTTAAATATCTTTTAATTATTAATTATTTTCAGTTAAACTATCTTATTAAAGAGGGTAAAATATTTGAAAAAAGAGCTGATATGATTATTTTATTAGTGCATAATTATTTTCTTTTATATGGTTAAAGGAAAATATTCAATTATCTATGCTGATAATTATTTTAGGTAAAATTAATGATAGCTTATTTAACATGATGTGTAATAATAGGCTATCATAATAAAATAACATTCATTTATAATTGCTGAACATATAAAATTTAATCTAAATTCTTTTTTAAAATTATTTTAAATTGACATTTGCTAAATCAGAAGTTGATGATTTAAATATCTTAATTAAAGTAATAAAAAATCCAATAACAAATAAATATAATATAGTATAAATAATTTTTAATAAAAATAAAAAGCAGATTATATATTTCTACAATTAAAATAAATAGTTAAAAAAATATATTAAGATTATTCTAAATATTTTAAATGGTATCACTTTATTTTTGATAATAAATATAAAAGAAAAGTAGAGATAAGTAGTTCTATTAATGAAGAAAAAGTTTAATTGAAATTTGAAAAAAAATCCAAAAAAGTATAAAACTAAGTCTAACAACTATTCTATTTTTTGGTATGTAACCTAATAATAATATCTATTTAATAAAGTATGAAAATATGTACAAGTTAAAAAAAAAGTAAGCCTTTCTTTGCTCTAAATTAACTATTTTAAGATCTTTAAATACACTATTATTTAATTGTTAATTAAACAGATTTTAATACTTAACCATTAAACAATAGTTAAGTTTAGCTTAAAACTTATGTTTATCTGAAAAAGTTTTTATTTAAAATCCTTTAATCAAAGGTAAAGAAATATTTATGTAAAAATTAAAAAAAATAATTTCTATAACTAATTTTCACTTAAATAATATATATATATAACTAACTAAGAATGATTTTAATATTATTATATAAAGTGTATATAATTTAATAATATAAATAAATTCTACTTAATTTATTTTTCACTTTTTTAAAAAAGATCATCATCTTGACAATTTTTCTAAAAAAATAATAGTATCTTAATAATAAAACTTTATTTCTAATATATTTTTATTTTCTTCAGAATTTCTAAATAATAACCAACATCAGAAAGGTTGATTGCTATATATGTTTTAAATTTGATGAAAATTTTTCTGATTTTAATAAAATAAATCAAATACTAATAGTTTTTAAGTTTCATAAAATATATAATTAATGATCTTATTCTAAAAGAAATAATAATGATTTGAATTAGAACTAAAATCTGTAAAAAAACTTTTTTAAAATTTTAGCTTATCTGATTTGTCAAATACATTTATATTATCTATATTAATAATGAAGAAGGACATAATACAAATTTTCTTTTACTTGTTTGTTAATTTAAGATTGTTTTTAAAATTTCATAAAGAGAGATCAAATCATTTCCTATAACTTTACATAATCCTAGAAATAATCAAATAAGTATAAATGTATTGTCAATATTGCAAAAAGATTATAAAAGACTTACCCTTTCAAATAATATTTTAAAGCCCTTTCAGATGATATTTTAAAGCAAATCTTCTTCCAAATAATGTCTGAACTATTTCAAACTCATAAAATCACATGAAATCCGAAAAGATCGACCAGCATCTGAGAAATCATTTGAAATTCATCTTGCAAATGTAGTTTTCCCTTCCTACATTCTTTGTCTATGTATAACATTTGAGAATTTAATAAGATCATAAAGATTTTTCATGTTTAAAACATCATTAGAGTAATTCACCAAGTTGACTTTCTGCATCAACTACTGTATGTATGGTTCGAGTTTCTGCTCGAGCTCATTAACTGTTAATTATTGACTTACAATAGTAATTTAAATTAATAAGGCCATTTCATTGGATTTAGTATATTTAGAATAAAATAAATTCTTTAGTGACAATTTGTTTCATTACCTTATTTAGTTAATTGCCTTTGAAAGATGTATCATAAGTTTGTTCTGTTTCTTTGAGTAAGACAGACGACATAAATGACATCGACAAATAGGATGACACTAAAATGATTGACAAAAAATGATCGACGACCGATGTGGCGGCGTAGCAAAAAGAAATGAATCCTACCAAAGTATTTCATTTTTGTGATGAAGAGAATTCAAATGAAAGGTCAAGGGAAGAACAATCCGTAATAATAAAAGAATTACTTGAACCATCATATGGATGTTACATATGGCCATCAGCATTTGTATTAGCCGAATATATTTGGTACAAGAGGGACTTATTTAAAGATAAAACGATCTTGGAAGTAAGGATATCCTCGTTAAGGTCATACGCATACGAAAATTCCTCATTTATTTATAAGGAACGGTTTATTATCATAGTTAGGATCAGGAACTTCATTGCCGGGATTTTTGTGCGCATTAATTTCCAATGACACTCACGTAATCTTAACAGATAGACCAGATGCCCCTCAAGTACTTGAAAATATGCGAGACACTGTAAGGTTAAATAACTTAACAACTAGGAATAATATTTGGATAAGGGGGTTGATGTGGGGCGATTTTGGTGATGGGTTATTTCAATTGTTAACCGATGTCGATCAATCTAACCGAAAGGTTGATTGGATTTTGGGTAGTGATACTTTTTACGATCCAAAAGGTACTTGATAAATTCAATTCCGGGTTCTTGCTCACTTAAAATCAACTAACTTAACCAATGGTTATTTAGATTTTGAAGACCTCCTCGTAACCGTCGCTTACATATTAACGTATCATTCTCCAAATGCAAAGTTCATTACATCGTATCAAGAAAGAAGGTAACGTAACTTATTAATTATCTTATCTATGATACATATCCCTTCTTATGATGTTTTCTCCTTCAAACAGCTCTAAAAGATCCATTCAATATCTCTTGGATAAATGGAAACTTAAATGTAATCAAATTCCACTTGCTTTGTTCAATTTTAATTATGATAAATATATCAATTTGAATGATGATGACGATGAAGATGATATGGAATCGACGGACAATGATGTGGCTTATGCTACGTCTTTGCAGAGCGTATTTTTATTAGAAATTACTAAAACTTAACTTATTACAAATAAATGTATTACAAAAAAATTCCTTTTGAGAAAAAGGGGGAAAAAGGGAAGGGTGAAAATAGTCTTTTTTTTTTTGCTTTTTTTTTCAAAGCAATTTACAACTGTCCAACTTATTCAGTCATTGAGCCGTTGTGATGTCTATTAGGCACCACTACCTTCAGAAGGCATTTTATATTCTTCTGATTGGCGAAGTTGTTCTTGCTCCTCCAGCGTTCTTAATTGTTCGCGTTGATTCATTATTTCCCCAAACATTGTAACCGGCAAGATGAAATCTTTTTTGGTCATATGTCTGCTGGGAACTCGTTCACCAAATGCAAAAGCAGATCGTGAACTCTTGCGTGAACCTGATGCCATACCCGTATATGGCCTGACGAAACTTGTTACACGCTCGCCCGTTGGGGGCGGTTGGATCACCGTTAACGCCGTTGTAGTTGAAGAAGGCGCGATGTTTTGACCCTTCTTTCCTTTCAGTGGCGCTTTGGCAAGTTTTTTTGTGACCGCAGATGAAGCAAGCTCATCATTCTTCTTTCGACTTCGGGTGATTCGCGTTGTCTCTTCCTTAGGTTTGGATGCGACATCATCCAAATTTGAACTGGCGGTACTTTTCGAACCTCGAAGTCGCGTCTTTTTCGCATCCGGTTCCTCGGACACCTTGACCTCTCCTTCATTGACTAATGCATCTATCTTTCGTTTTTTACCACCTAATCCGAATGAATCATATATGGCCAATGTGTCCTCGGCTTCTTTTAACAACTTTTGATGCGCTATCTGTAACTTGCTCGCATCATTCGTTGCATCTTTATTTCGCAGAGCAGCGATTGATATTAGACTTTTTGAATCGGTGTTGCGTAATTTCTCGACGGCCAATTGCTGTTGGTACCTTTCGTATGCCAACTTCTCCCGTTCACGATTCCTTAGCTTCTTTTCGGCAAGCTCATGCTTGCGATGGCGCTTTTCATATGACACATCGGATATATCTTCCTATATTTTATCGTTTTTTTTTTAAATTTATATATACATATATATATATGTATATTTTTTTTAAAAAAAAAAGGAAAAAGAGAAAAAAAAAAAAAAAACCAGAGAAATTTTAAATCGTTTGCTTTACGTATGAAAGTCATGAGATCAAAGATACATTAAAAATTTCTTTATAAACCTCTTGGGCTTTACTCCGTAACCCACTTCCAATATCCTCATTAACAACCCTAAATGATGGTACAGGAATTTCCTTATCATCATTGCTAGCCTTAATTAGATCTTCGTCTGTACCAACCTCATCATCCTCAACGAAATCACAAGTCTCTAGGAGACTTTCATCGGATGTTAACAAAATCGTGGTTTCGCCTGAAATAGCAGGCGCCAACATCGCAGCTAAAAAAAACAAAATGAAATGAATATCATGAATGAAAATGGTTCTTTTTTAATATTAAAACGTACCTTGATCCGCTGCAACTTCGTCCGCGAGTACACTTGCGAGTGTTCCAACCTTACGAGGTGGCAGCACCCTCTTTTTCGGGTTAGGCTCCGAGGTCTCTGAAGTGGTGATACCTTGCGCCAAATTTTCTTCCAAAAGTTCCAAATCCGGAGACCTGCGACGTTTCTTTCCGGTTGCACGCTTGGACGTTTTGAAGGAAGCCTCGGTTTCTTGTGTAATGTGCTCATCAATACCTCCGTAACTTGAGGTGGTGACCATTGAATCCGGTGTAGCATGTTCGTGAGGAGCGGAATCATCAATGTCAACGTCAATGTCGACTTGTTCATGAACGGTGTTGAGGTTATTTACTGACATGATTTTTTTTTTTGCACCGTTTTCACAATTGAAAACCAGACGTTTGTAGAATTTATAAATTGAAAGTAGGGACATGAGATTTTGAAAGATCTTTGAAAATAAAAAAAAAACCACAAATTAAAACCACGTGATAAGAATTTTGTCAAGTGAAAAACTCGTAACAGTTTGCATGTTTGTATGATTTGTATGATTGTTTTGATTTATTTATATTACGACATATCAAAAAAATGACTGTTATATATATATATTTATATATATTTATTCAGATGACAATTAAATGACATTAAAAAGAAATTGAAATCATTAAAGAGAAGGGATTAATAAATAAAAAAATAAATTAGATATGCAAACACGATAATGATACATAATAAATATTACACAAAATAAATAAATTTTCTATGCTCTGTTACTGATACTGTCTATAGGGTGAGAAACCATCTCATCAAGACTCTAGGAAGAAAAAAAAAAAATTTTTTTTTTAGTAAAATGTAAGGTATTTTTTTTTTTTTTTTTTTTAAAAAAAAAAAAAAAATAAATAAATTTGAATAATTACCATTCCATCAATCTCCGAAGCCCCAAATTGTCTCATTGTTTCTTTATAATTATATTCTTCTGCCCAAATATCTTTGACCCATTTTGAGCCACCGCAAGGGACACTTTCATCGATTTCAACGTCCTCACCCTTCTCTCTACGTCTTTCTTTAGCAAATCGGTTAATCAAATATAACCAATTAAGAGTCTGAAAGACTGTGAAGTATTGTTCGTTTAAAGTCTCCTTTGCTCTCCGTGACATCCTTTGATATAGTTCTTGATCATCAAACAAGGTAAACAAATAATCCGCAACTTGCTCGGTATTACCAATATCTGCCAAGAACCCCGTCTCCCCATGTCTAATCTGAAGCGGTATCCCTCCTAATGATACTTGCGTATGAATTAAGATGAAAAATTCAAACAAAAAAAGTAGTGCTATAAAAATTGATCATACCCGCTTTGAATGCTACGACGGGAACTCCTTTCGCTAAAGCCTCTGTAACCTTAACCTCGAATCCTTCCCTTGTACTTAATTGTAATGCTACATGAGCACACCTCAGGATAGCATTGAAGATCTGATCACATGGGGGGAGACGCACTACTGAAACGTCGCTTTCGATATCTTCGTATTCAGGTTGCAACAATAATGTATGAGTTTGTTCGTAAATTGGAGTGCCATCCGGGTCGTCAATACTGCCAGCGCCACAAATTACTAGAGAAGGCATCCTTTCTGGAGTCCAACCGGCTTCTTTAAGCTTATCACGGAAGATCTTAAAGGAATGAATCAACAGAGGGATACCTACATAATAAGATAAAATAAACACTTTGTCCTTTGATATAATACCAGGAATAGGAAATTGCTTACCTTTACTTGGATCGAACCTAGCTACTTGAACAATGTAAGGTCGTTGAAAATCAATTTTAACACCACATTGATCTAATGACAATCGATTGTAAACCAATTTGTAATAAGATAAATCAACATGTCTTAGATCTTTGTTTAAACCATCTAATGGATCTGTACAAGCAGGAAGGAGAACCACCTTTTCATTAGGGACATTGTCCGGAACAAAATTGGGCATAGGGTGAGAAACAAACAGATCAGCGTGAGAAATAAATTCCCAAAGAAAATTCCACGTGTCAGCTTGTGGCCCCGTTGGATCCTGCCGGATTAAATCAGCACAAACTAGAGAGAGTGTGTGTGAGTGTGTGTGTTGTCTTAATTAAATTGGCGGCATAATAATAAAGCTTACTTTCGATATGACTTCTATAAATGATCTTGCAGGTCGGATTGAGTTTCTTGATATATGGAATGATACCACAAACTTTTTGAATTAAGAATGAAAAGTAAAGTTAATATCATAACGAGATGATGTGCCGCATTTCTTGATTGCTCGTTACCTTGTGGATCATCAATGATTATCACATCACTGGTTTTAATTGGGCCTTCGTCATCATCCCAGAAACGCTCGGCATTATCATTCGACCAGGAAATGAACATTTCTTTGTCTTGTTCAGTTAGACGAACGTCTGGAGCTGCAACACCCTAATCAAAGATTATCATTTCAGTGAATTTCATTGACAGTTCCCACTAAACCATCACTAGAAGGTTGACTTACCTGTAATACATTATGGAACTTTCTTTTTGTTATATCAAAAATGTCAGGTTTCGGCTTAGTGACAAACCAATGAATATCGAGGCCCAAAAGGTTACATAGACGGATAAGCGCGTGACGCATAAGAGCAACTGTAACGATCAAAAAGATTTCAATTTATCTTTGCGATCATTAAAAAAAGTGTGATCACCAGAGGAAAAGGATCGGGATTTGTCAATTACCTCCACCACCTTGAGGCGTTGCATTGAAGAATGATGCCTTTATTTTCCTTCCTTTAATTTCTTCAGCGATACTTAGAAGTACTTTCCAGGTTGCCGGGTGTACGGTTTTTTCGTAATGCACCAAATCCACCAATTTAATCATTCCGTTTAGATCAACTTCAACTTCATGTCTGAATCCAACAGATATCCTTGGAATCGATCCAGGAGCTTGTGGACTCATCCTGTAAAATAAAATGAGGATTAATATGATTCCCGATAATTCAATTAATTAGTAGAAAACTATATCAAGAAAAAAGTTACCACACTACTGCCTTTCTTACAGCTGAACTAGCACGTTCATCAACAGTTTTACCCTTTGTTTTAATGATAAATGGCAAAGCATCGAACTCTAACCAAATACGAGAAGCCAGGCTAGGAGAGGAAAATAAAAGTTTACGTAAATCTTCGCCATTCTCTAAATGAGCGCCAAGTCCAATTGCTTGTATTTTATAATTTTGCGAAGTGGCATATAATGTGATATTATCAAGGATTATTTGAATAACTTTCGCGACGCGTTTACGATCCATGGGTTTATCGGGATCAAAGTGATCGGATACATCAACTGACGATAATTCATAGTCAATAGCGTAACTGCCATCATGAGTACAAATAGCATAATTGGCCCTTTCACCATTACAGAATTTGTAATCTAATTCTAAACCGAGATAAACTGCCTGCGGAACCGCAGCTATGCTAGTTCTACGGTGAGATTTTAGAGGTAATCGATCTCTCGTTGATGATAATGGTGTATTAAGAGTCATTTTATTAAAGCAATTTGAATTTCTGGATCTGAAAGGGGAAGAGGAGAGCTAGAGTCTTTTTAAAGGGTTCGTTTTTAGTGTTATTGCGTCATGAATTTCAAAATGACCTTAAATGACCTGATTTCTTGTGACCCGATTGTCGATCAAATTACAAGTATTGGTTAGTGATGTTTTCCCTGAAATTTCTAAAAAATTTTTTTTGAGCCAATCAATACTGATAATTGGTCAAATTTTTAAACGTACGACATCTACAAGACGTTATCAAACAATTTATCTCGGTGATTTACTGGAATTATTTGATAGAAACATCATGAATTCACTTGGTCTTTGTTATCATTTGAAAAGTCGAAATGTAACCGTAAGATTACGGGTCCATTTGCCATTTGGAATAAAATTAGCCACACCAAAATAATGAATTCCTAAATTAATTTTAAACCTTTTATGTTTTTATTGATCGAAAAATTGTTGAAATATTACATTATTTTATATTAAGCGAAGAAATTAAAAAATTCAGACTAACTTTTTTGAAAAGTATTGATAATTAAATTGTGGAAAAATATATACATGTTCCGATTATTTTTTTTTTTACAATGAAATACTAAATTAAGAGATTATAATAATTAAAAGTTCTAAAGATTTGAATTATGTAAATTAATAATAATATAAAATTACGATTCGCGTCGTCTCCAAGACTTGCATTAACCTCAGTTACATCACCATTTAAAAGGTGGAAAACTGGAACACTCGTCCTTAAATTTTCTTATTTTTTTGATCCTCCTCATTTCGACCGGACTTCATACCCATTTTGTTGACGCTTTGAATCTTTTTTTTTTTTTTTTTTTTTTTTTTTTACATTATAAAATAAAGTTGTATGATTTATTATTCACACGTCAAAACTATAATATTTGAAAATTTTGCTCATTCTGTCCGAACCGGATTCGGCCACATCCAACTTTCTTGGATGAACCTTTCTTCCTCCAGATGATAATTTGGTGTAATAACACCTTCTACTAAAATTTTCATTGATCTTCCATCCTTTGGTGGCACCAAGTTTTTTGAGTAAAGGTTCGCTCATCTCGACGGTATGAAGGGAATGATCTTTTTGTAAATTATTCAAAAGGCAACTCATGTTGATCGGAGTCAAGCACGTTGCGGCGGTAAGATCAATGTACTGTATGTTTGGCATCGCGTTAAGAAATTGATTCAGATGAGAAGTAGATGGGATCTGAGCTTTTGCGATACCAAGATGTTGTAAATTAAAAGTGCAATTTTCTTGTATGGCATATAAAACTCGTGGGGTGATGTGAGATGAACCAATGTCCAACGTTTGAAATTGTTTTGCGGATGGGGAACTCAAAATGGTAATAAGATCATATTCGCTAATAGCGGTGGCGATATCCCTGTCACCATAAAGGTTGAGAACTTTTAAATTTCCACATTGACTTATCAAGGTAGCGATAGCTTCGGAAGAAATGTTTTTACATCTGGCGAGCAACAGATGGGTTAAAGTTCGTGAGACGTTGGTCCCCGTGGCAAGGAAGTTAAGGGTCATATCACTAATAGAACAACCACCCAAATCAAGGTGAGTGAGGTTTGGAGCGTGGGCGAGAAGGGTGAGAATGGTGGAAAATTCCGAGATGGTAGGACATTCATGAAGCGAAAGACGTTTGAGATGTGATAAAGCCACGTTATTCGCCTTTTGAAACGAATAGGTCGGTTCCTCATCATCATTTTCGTAATACTGAATCAATCTCACACGACCCATAACTTCCGCCAAGGAGGCGAGAGCCGAACCGAATTGTTTGCTCGAGAGACCACAAAAATCCAAAGTTTGAATGGTCTTTAATTCAAAGGCGAGAACCTGCAAGACCTCAAAGGTGATGGCGGATTCCAACGTTTCCGAAACGGAGAAAGCCTCCAACATTGTACAAGATCGTAGGATGTTTATGAGAATTTCAGGAGTAACGACGGTCTGAATTGTTGCGTTGCTCTTTTGTAGGCCAATGGTGGAGAAACCCGAAAGATCCAAATGACGAATCATTCGGGAACGTTGAGATTCACCGATGGTAGCTTTCGCGAATAGAGTGAAGGTGTAAGGGAACGAGAAAGAGACGGTATGATATAGGATGGGGGTGACGTGAAGATTAAAGGTATGATTAACCAAAGCGCAAGCGGTGAGAGTTTTCTTATCATCTTTTAAAAGAGCAAGAATGATACGAATTATTTCAGGAGGAACGTAAGGAACATTTTTCACATTTGATTTTTTGACTAAAGGTTGAATAACGGGAAGTGGTGAGTTGAAAGGTTGTTGAGTGAAGGGTAAAACTACACCAGTCATTTTTTTTTTTTTTTGAAAATTAAGTTGATTGATTAATAAATTTTTTTTTTTGTTCAAAATTTGTAAATATGAGTATTTAAAGAATAATTTATTTATTTATTTCTTATTATTTAATTATTTTTAAGAAATAAAAAGAAGTGAAGTGGAGAGAGAAATGGGCGAAAAGTATCCCTATATATAACTGAAAAAAATTTATATTTATTATTAATTATATTCATAATAAACTTATTACGGTAACCAAATTTGTAAATGATTACTCAGTATATGTTGATTATTCGGTACTTTATTGTATAAAGCGGAACACCCCAAACAAGAAAGTTAATTGACGTGGGAAAACTGTAACATAATGGAATGGTATCACAACAGAGATCACATTATATGCATTTGGGGACAAAATATTTTGGGGATTGGGGCTTTTTTTTTGTGTTTCTTATTTAGACCGAGATGTTGTCAAAATTCTTACACATATTTTAAAGTTTAGAACAATATGTAAAAAATTGATGTATTAATACTAGTAGAATTTCTGTGTCACTATTCATTTCGGGGTTCTTGTTTTTTTTCTTGTTTTTCAAAAGAAAAAGGTTTATTATGTGGCTTATATCCGTGATATCCGCAAATTGATTTTTTTTTTCTTTTTTTCCCTTATTCTGTTATGGAAATAAAGTTCTCGTGCCATAATTATGAAATATTTGAAATATTTCAAAAAAAAACGTAATCTTTCTAAAAATGATTCTTTTTCCCACACACCGTCAAAAAGGGATTTACTTTTTATTTTCTCACACTGTAATAAAAAAAAAGGATATTATTTTTGTCGCACAAAATTAAAAATAATTTTTTTTTTTTTCCGTGAGAATATTCTAATTCCTAGATATTAATACCATAATAAGCTTAGATTAACTTTTTAAAGTAATCTTATCAGATTCTTTTATCCAATCGGACTCTCTAAAATGATCATTAACCTGAAAGCAAATCGTTCATTCATCAATTTTTTGTCAAATGAATCTGATGAATGGTAAACAAAAAAAAAAAAAATTCATATTGTCAAAACAGAGTATTTTTTTTTTTTTTTTTTTTTTGTGGTTTTACCAAAATCTTCCCATGACTTAATAGTGATGAGAAAAAAACATCCGTAATTAAAAATAAAATGGATAGATCGTTCCTTCAAAAAAAAAAAAATAAATAAAAAAAAAATAAAATAAAAAGTATTACAACACAAGAATGACACATAATAGATCATTAAAAATGATTAAGATGTATCAGACGGCAAGTTCCACATTCGAACGTTTGATTGGTAAATTTCGAACAACAATACTATGTCAAACATATATTGATGAAATATGTTAGAATTTTCATGCAAGAAAATCAGCCATAATCAAGATCATCTGATTGCATAATTTTCAAAAAAGGTTCCTCTTTTATTATTGTTTGGAAAAAAAAACGCCTTTCATTTATTAATGATTCATTTTTATGTGATTCATATTGGATTATGTATTATCTAAAGTTGTCTTGATCATCTTATCTCAAATAAACAAATCTTTACATAATTACATCAGATCATGTAGGGGCTGATTTCTTTAATAATATTGGAAAATAAACCTTTTTTAGTAAATATAAATTGTGGGGGGGAAAGTCAAAAATAAAATCATTTTTGGCGTTTCATCAATCCGAAATGTCGGTACCTGCTTGTGAATGTATTATTAATTAATTATTAAATTATTTAATTATTAATAGAACGCCATTTATAACATTAATAATGTCAGTACATCCGCAGTATGAAAGCATAATTATGGTTCGATCGATCTTTCTATCTTTTTCTTTCTTTTTCTTTTATTTTTTTTTTTAAAAAAAAGTAAATACAATGCAGCACAAAACAACAAAGACTTTGATTTGTTATTTACCCACATTTACATCACTAACGCATCTCTTTCTATCTCTTTCTTTAATTTTCCTTTTTTCTTTTTTTTTTTAAAAAAAAAACCAAATAAAAACTTGATCTGTTATTTACCAACATTACATCACCAAAAATGGTTAGGAATAAATGGTTCATTACTGAAAAAGACATAAAAAATTGTGGGGTGAGAATTTTTTTTTTTTACATGCATAGATTAAAGTTAAGTACGACCCTCAGGAATTAAGATCAAATGACATACACTTTGATGCAGAAAAAATGAAAATGGGAGAGTCACTTGAGTTACGCAATTAAGTCATCAAACATTCGAAAGCCATGTTTAATTTTGATCGGGTTTTACTGATTTTCGAGACGAATATTCATGAATTATATCATATTCCAAACATAATGGGGTTTACTACCTTTTGACATGATTGTTTTTCCTAAAGTGATATTTGACTTTAATATTGTATGAAAAGCAACAGGTACATACTTTCTATATTCAGATGATACAAATTTTTTATTCATTTATTAAATAAAAGATAGAATGGTTGATGAAACAGTTAATATATTAAAATACGATTTTATTTCATGGCAATTATTTCTAAAATAAATTGTAAAATGTTTATATATTTGAAAAAGGATGTTCGGAAAATGTCACCGAAAATGTCCGGTCATGAGGACATGTGAAGGCAAAGGCCTTGTATAAGAATGAGTGAAGTGATTTTAGATAGCTTTTGACATTTTCTAATATACAGTTCAGGTGTGATTAGCCAAGCGAGTGAAAAATCATATTCTATGGACTTTAACTATAGAAGGCTTTGGACAAAGATTCAAGCAAATACCAATCATTGCGTAATGGCGTGAGAGAACGTGCGCGGAAAAGCCGGAAAGGAAGAAGGTCAAATCGGGCAAAATCCGCAGTCGTATCGTCATCGTGTATAGCATAGCGAACTTTTTTCGCATGGTACTCAATGAGATTTATTAATAAAATCTCTCCTAACAACCTGTGTAAATGGATTAGTGTCAAATTTTATTATAGTGATTTAAGGAGTCGTTGATCAGATTTTTCGATTATTCATATTAATATAATTCACCACTTATTGATTCCAATTAGGCCCACCGCTCGTTATATTAAAAGATGAGGCCCTGGTTAGTGAATCATTTTATTTGCCTTGGTGTAAGTAAAATATAAATCGAACGAGAATAATCAAACTTACCATTACTTGCATCATCAATATCATTCATAATCAAACGAACGAGTATATTCCTCCAAAGCATAAAGAAGAAGTATGCTGGTAATACTTCAGCTTGATTCTAGAAAACGTCATCACGATGCTAATCAAAATTTTTTTCGGATTATAGATGTTCAAAGAGGATATTACCATTCATGATCCCTCCAGGAAAATCGTGATCGCGTGACTATGCACATGATATTTTTTTTATCTATCGTTCCTGTGCACTAACTCACATTTTCGAAAAAATTCATGCGTCAACGCCTTTCGGAAAGCAATGCAAGAATCAATCAAAAGGGAGTTACGTTCTTAAATTCCATGATAAAAGCATAGCGTTAGAGGCGTAAATGAAATGAGATTCATTAACCTTAAAATTACAAGTTGATATAACATTTCTTATCGAAAGTTTGTGATTTAAATATATTAAATAATAGTTCACATAAAAATACAAGCTACATAATAAACAATAATCGCCAAGTCAATAATCAAAAACAAAGTTAGCCAAAATTCCAACCTATTTTTGATTGGCATATTTGAATTATCTCGAGATTATAGCAAAAAATAAAATTCTCTTTTTTTTTTGTATAAAATCTTTCAGGTTATAATTTAAAAATTTTGGTTTAACATTTCTGAAGTAAATTATGTTTTCATAATACCAATAATATGAATTTTATTTTTTTTTTTTTTGGCTTTTGGCAATTTTTGGTCCAAGTTATTCAGCAGTTCAAACTTAATTGAATAGGTATTCAAACACGCGATATAATGTAGTTATTTTTTATTGATACGAAAATTTGGATTTGGCAAAACGTCTAAACTTTAGTTTCGCTAATTTTTTAATTAAGGTTTTGATATTGTTTCGCAATTTTATAAAGTTTTACTTATTCCTAATTTCGCAGGTTTTTTAATAAGGATTTAATATAATTTTGCTAAATTTTACCTTTTTACCATTTAGATGACTTGCAAAACCTCTAGGTTTCGTCAAGCAACCTTATTCGGGATACATGATTCGTCATCAACCCTGGCAAGAATTTTCCCGATATCGTACTGCGCACTTGACCTATAGGTTATATGGTCAAGAGTTGCAGAGGGATCGTTTCACGCCTCCACTGTTATTGGAAAATAGACTGGTTTAGATCAGAGTTCTCAGAATACACTTTTAATACCTTATCAAGTGGGATTCCGGGCTCTATAAAACCACTATTCGCCATCCAAATATCAATGATCTTTTTGCATAAAGGGCAGGTTCGCGAATCATAATTTACAGATCTCAATTAAAACATTACTTGAGTTTTCGTTTAAAAACCGATGAAAAAATTTTACCTTGGACAGCAGTATTCAATGATTGGAAAAAAATCCCTCTCTTATTTCAAAAGATAGTACCAAGAAAAGTACCCGGATGTGTCTCTAGTTTTCTGCAATGATTCTGTAGCTAATTAAAGGAAGTAACCGCAAGTAATTCTAGGATGGGTAAAGTGAGTTAGTAAAGACGATATAAAATATATTTTGATGCTATAGTATAGTTTTGAAATGATTTACAAGTGGTCGAATCCTTAGGCTAGCCGAAGAATCAACAACACGATGAATTTAGACGACAATTGGTGATTGGACATAAAGTCCCGTGGTATGATAAAGTTGGAGCGCGATGGAATAATTATAATAAATTACATGATTTATTAATTTCCGTCGCCATCTACGCAATTATTACAATTTTCATTAGTCTAGCAAGTGCTACTCTACTTTTACGGCCAAAATTTTCGCTCTGATTATAAATTATGTATACTACTTAGTCAAGTTCATAATTCTGATAAGAATAATTAGAAACCGACGAAAAACTTGTCAGTGTTAATATAATTTATGTCACATGATAAATGACGAAATTTATAGATAATATAATAAGTTAATTTAGTTAATTGAAATTTATCCGAATATAATATAGCTTTATTTGTAAAATATATAATATAATAATTTAAAATTCTAATGAAAAATAATCATTATTTATTCTTTTATAAAATTTAATAAGATTCGAATGTTTTTGCACCAACTCTGTAAGTTCTTTAGTTTTGATAGCCAACATTACATGAGTATATGAAAAAATAATTGCATCAATAAAGGTAGGCAAACTAAAAGCAAAATAAAAGAATGATTAAAACCTAAGGATTTATTTAAAACATTTTAACTCATTCCTTTTTAAATACCTTCCAAAAAAGAAATCTTTATCTCCCAAAGCAACTGAAATTGATTGTAATGCTTCAGCTGCTTCTTGATATATCTATTAAAATAGATAACGAAACTATTAGCATATTCTCCAAGGGAAAGATTTTAGTTAAAGAAATACGATTACTGACTTCTTCACCATTTAACACTGGCTTTCTTGTTAATAATTCCTTGATTGCTAGATTTTTATACTGATGAAACAGTATCTTATCTAATGGATTCGAATAATGACTAACATATATTTTATGTGCTATAAAATTATTTGCGGGTTCACACCAAAGGTTATAAAGCTAAATAAAAAAAATAAAATTAACAAATTAAATTAAATATAATGCAAAAAAAACGTAGCAAATATAAAAACTTGTTCTCAGAATTGTAACCAGTCGAGCATTAAATCAACTTAATTCGGGACGCGCAAGCTATTAAAAGTATGATCATTAACCTTAATATTTAGACCTCGAAATTTATAAGGTCGAGATGAGAACAAATATTTTCATAATTGCCATTATTATTATTATTATTATATTAAAAAACTATTTACCAAGGCATTTCGTAACTTTGTATCTGCCAATGCAATATACGCTTGTGAATCTGCTTGTTGTTCATTACTTAAACTTCCAAAATTTGCAGAATACTATACTTGAAATAAATTTCAATACAAATAATTATCAAATCAATCATCAATACATTGATATTAATTACTAACCCTATCAGATATATATCTCTCTATGGCATCATTCACAAGATTCTCACCAGTGGTTAATACTAAGAATGGAAGTTTTCCTATACATTTTATGCAATTATATGTAATTAGAGTAAGTAATAAATAAATTAAAAGCTAATTATAAGAATTAAAGAATTAAAAATACCCGAGGGAGACATTAACGGTTCATTAGAAGTCTCGTTTTCGAAATCATATTTACTAAATTTCAAATAAACCTAAAATAATAATAAAATTAGTTCTAATAAACGGAATTACTCAATCCAAATAAATATTTTCAGAGACAGTAATATGTTCAATGTTTACCTGCCACTTTACACATTCCTGGTCTAAAGAAGTTTTCGTTGATCCCCATATATATAACTTTGAGCAATCAAGTTCTCGTGGTCTATGTAGAGTTCGGTACGTTTTCAATGGAAATTTGTTAAGAAATTGACGAATACTTTGTTGTATCGGGTTGTTGTTTATTGTATTTCGCCAAGTTGGGTCAGACATTGTGAAAGAACAAAAGATTGCGAAATCAAGTGAAATTCATTTCATCCGTAACGCTGATTATTTTACCAAAGATGGAAATTGAATCGGTAGGCAAATCCTTACTTTTTACGTTATTTTTTTTTTTTTTTTTTAGATGTCTATTTGATGTGGTGGATTATTAAAAAGACTATATATATAATAAAGAAATTTGTTTTTTGATATATTAATTAAAAGAACAATTATTGCATTTGCTCATTCATTAGTTATGGACTTATTAATTTTAATGTTCACTTTATCATACTGAAATGTGATGAATATAAACCATAATGTGAGTAATATAGGCCTACCCCTATATAAAAATAAAATATATGAAACTTATTTACATTAAATCCACCATGGAACCCAAGAATTACAGCACTATTCGAAGCATTTTAAAAAAAGAGCAAGGAGAAAAAATTGCTCCATACATTTTTAAAATCAATGATATCCAAACTCTTCAGCAATATCTAGATCAAGAAAAAATCACTAATGAAATTTATCAAGAAGAACGAAAAATAATAACTAATAAACGAACGTTAACGCCAACACATTATGAACCAAGAAAGAAAAGAAGACTGGCAGAATAAACAATTAAATCATTATTAGAACACTTTTTTTGTGTTTTCAGCAACTTTATCTATCATTCATCTTCGTCCCCATCAAATTCATCTCCTTCCAGGTCAGCTGGTTTGTTTCATCAAGCAATTACTTGTTTTCAACGAATAACTAATCAAGTAATACCTCCGATTAATAAGGCTATTCCTAAAACAGTAAAGATTGCTCCTGAATTACTTTATCTTCAGAAAGGTGGTTCATGGATACTATCTTTAAAAGGCTGTTAATACTTCTTAGTAGCATGATCTTGACCTCCTAACTCTTCTGCATAGAACTTAACTATTCCTTCTTCACTAAACTCTTGATCATCTCTATAAACAGTTTGATCTAACAAGATTAAATTATCTTTGCCATCTTTATAATCTTTCATCTTTTGCAGGATTCCAGCTTTAAGATTACTATCCACTTTTATTTCATGTAAAGCAATGGTTCCCACTACTACTTCCAGATCCTGAGTAAAGAATCAATCTAATCAAGTTTGCTGAACATTATCGTCATTAGGAACATCTGTAATACCAGGTTTTTTAGCAAGAGTTTCTTTGCAGTATTTAACCAATCCAGCTTTATTAATCTTACTACTTGGAGCATTAACTCTATCAGTGATTGCTTTAATCTTGGCTTCAAACTTGCTAGAATTCTCTTTAAATTCATCAGCAATAGGATAATCTTCTTATTTATTGACTAAGTCCCTAAAAACGTTAGTTTTTACTCCTAAGACTCCTTTAAGTCTACTGCAAGTAAGTAATATTTTAGGTTGCTTTTGCTTTTCACTTAAATATTTTTTAATTTCTCTTAATTCATTGTCTTCAACAGGATCAAGTACTCGTTTAGATTGTACTGATTCTAAAGCATCGACAATGATCTTGAGATAGTCTTTGGTGGCTATTTCATTGTGATATTTGCCATCACTATTTTTTCAATTATCTAACCGGTTAATAAAATCACTACCTAAACCCATTCATTTATTATAACCACCTAGTTCGCCTTGAATTTGGTTATCAAAATCCCGTAATTCATGACGATAATTAGTAATATCAAAAACAATAGCAGGATCTAATAAATCTTTTCATTTTTCAATTAAACCCAAAATGCTACGTAAAAATAAATTTTCTTTATAAGTCTAATTAGTTTTAGCACGAAGAAAATTAAACTGAGTTATTAAACCATTTACACAGTTTTTTTTAGCATTTTCTTTTGATTTTTTTGCTGCTTTTAATTCCTGACTAGTTTTTAACTCTTGAGAACTAATTGAAGAACGCTCTGTTAACAATTTACCTAATCCAGCCTGCACAGAAGCAATATTATCTATTCTTGCTTGAGCATTGACTTTAAGTTTATCATAACCCTTTATTATATCGTCAGTAATAGAAACTTCTGAATATTTAACAAGGTTCACTAACACTAATCACTAACCTTTTTTGCTCTTGTTCTCAGCCAACAATGTATCATAATTTGTTCCTTTTGCTGCTTCAATTAAAGGAAATCAGGTTTTTATCGCTGCTTGTGTCATACTCAAAATAACTGGTTCTCATTCAAACCTATATTCTTCAAAATCACTAATATCATTTTGAATTAATTCAATAGCATAGTCTAAATAGTGCTTTGCCATTATGTCAACTGTATGATGGCATTTCTGATAATGAATCAACTTATCTCTTTCAAAAACAGAAATACTATCTTTCCAGAAATTCAGTTAGTACAAGGTTTTCATTTTTATCTAAAGCTTTATCACGTGCCGTAAATTGAACTCAATCTGGATCGTTATAGACCTGCCAAAAAAACTTTGGTAGTTCTCCTTTTTCTCAACTTAAACTGATTTTTTTAGAATGAAGAGGAATTTCAAATATATTAACAATAGGATAATTACTATTTTTAATACTAGAATCTGCATCCATCCAAAGAACATTATAACTTTAGTCTAAACTTTTATTATTTTTAAAAGGTAAACAATCAGTGCCACCAACTTGAAGGTACTTGCTAGTAGAAAAATCAGTTTCTTAAGGAAAAAAAAAATTCATAAAATAAAGAACATTATTAACAAACACATAATCATCTGTTTTTTCCTAAAATCAGTCTTATTAAAAATCAGTTGTTTTTTTTCAAATCTATTTCTTACTGCTCTTCCTTTTTCTGAATTTACTATTAGAAAACTTCAATTTCTTCTAAAAGTTCAACTAAACATCCTTCCAAAGGTTCTTTTAAGCCTTTCTGCTTTACCAAGAAAAGAAAAATTTCTTTCAATAATCTTAAAAAGTTTTTCTTTATCAAAATCTTTGAAAATTTTGATAAATTGTTGAGGTAAGTCACAACCCAAATATAATGAATGAGTAAAAGGTTTACCATTACTATTATAACTAGTTTCTATTATGCAATTAGGACGATCTGATCTAAAGACAGTGTTAGCAGTCACCTTTGTTAAAGCAATTATTTCATCTAAAATTTTTTGACCTGTTGGCATTACTACAGCTGTGTTTCCATAATTAAGATCTCTTTTAAGTTTATCAATTACAAGTTGCACTTCATTTTTATAATTCTCTGCTTTTAATTCAAATTCAGAGTTAAGAATTTTATTGTTTTTAATTTCAAATTCAGAAATTTCTTTATCTTTCTTTTCTTTATTAACTAAAATTGCATCTAATTTATCTTGCTTGACTTTAATTTCAGCTTCAAATTCAGAATCAGATTCACTAAATAAAATATCTTTAAATTGAGTGATAACCTTGTCAATGGGTTTATTGTCATTTAGATTATTAACAACTTGATAAGGAATAAAATTGCTTTTTTGCTCTTTTATAATTGCAACTAATAAAGTATGTCTTGCTGAACTTAAACCCATCTTTTCAACTTTTACTTTTTCTTTACCTTCTCTTCAATTGTTTAATAACTGAGCAGTATCTTGAAGAAGTGTTTTATCCAAAGTGCCATTTAGTTTTAAAAGATTACTATCAAAGATAGCCTTTTTTTCAGGTTTAAGGACTCTTCCATAATAATTGGAGTATTCTTTTGCTTCATCTGTTGTATTTATATCATTTTTATTGAATATCATGATTTTAATTCCTTTTTTTTTTTTAATATTAATATAATTAAATATAAAAAATTTAACAGAAATAAACAAAAACTAATAAAGTAATAAAATTGTGATTGACTGAAATATTTTTATTCATTATCTGTATAGATTAGTTTGAGATAAGTAATATCCTTGAATTTATCTCTAATGAATGGGCAAATATTATGATAAAGATATTCTTGTCTTTTGTAATCCAAAGGAGACGGAGTTAGAACTAAAATAGAAAAAGATTTAATTTCTTTGGTAATTTCTGCAACACTTGCTTTTCTGATTTTTAACAAATTAAATTCAGTATATGAATTATGAACAACCAGCTGAGCTTTGACAATACCAGGCTGTACTGCTTCGAATACAAAATGTTAATATTTTTGTAAATCACTCAATTTTTTAAAGAAAATTCCTAATATGAAATTAAGATCTAAATATTGAAAGCTTTTGCCGTTTTCATAGCACTGAGCTTTGTTTAAACCCGCTGTACTCAATTTTTTCACAACCTTAACAATATGATTTACACAATTTACGATCATTTTTCTATAAAGTTTCTTAATCAATCCAAAACTACCATCACATTTAAATTTAGTATGCCCAGGTACCATGAAATTTAATTCAATACTTTCATAATAACCACAAATTACTAAATATAAGTAAATCAAATAGTGGCATTATTTTTATTCTGTCCTCCCGCATTGTCACAAGTAATCTTTAAATGTTTTTCATCTTTGTTCAATTTCTTAATTCCATCAAATATCAGGTTCAGTATGCCATTAGGGCCTTTACCGATAATTTCATTTTCATAAAGAATGTAATTAATTTGTTCGCGTACTGCTTCATCTTAAATACCAAATAAATGTACTTTACGCAAACTGATAATAAATCTTATTTACCTGTTGATCAGAATGGAATACGTGAATATTTTGCGCTCAATCGTAACTGTAATGAACCATCACATCAACACTATAATAATCAGCTTTGCCTCTCATCGTAAAATGCTCATTTACTAATTTTCTATGTTCTTCTGCTAATTTCGTATTTTTATTGTAATAGTTTCTCTCTAATTTAGCTTTAACTAGGTGTTCTTTGTACCTTTTTAATAAGTCTTTTGCTTCTTTCTCCTTGCGAGCATTGTATTGTAAGCCATTCTGAAAATGTTAGCACGTGTCACATAAATCTGTTCTTGGACTCATAATTTGAATATAAGACGTTAATTGGTACCATAACTTGTGAAACGCATCATATTTTAAAAATTTCAATGTGTTATCATTTTCAACACTTGCAATAAAATTACGATAGACCGATTTATAACTCGTTTCAGCTAATAAGAGTGTAAGTGATTGTGTAATACGATTGACATTTCTACCAGGACTTGGTAATCCATAGATTTCAGCATAATTTTCAAGAAAATTCTTCACAGTGATAACAATGGTTATATCAATGGTTATTTTGGTTTTCCATCGCGGTACCTTTTTACATTGCCATGAACGCTCGGTATTATACCATTCATTGCTAGGTGATTTCTGACATTTTCGAAGTGTATGCGACCAATTCCTAACATATTGAGATACGTTTTCTAACAAAGCGGCATATTGCAATCTCAATAATAAAAAGTTCGCTTATTAGTACGCATTTTCTTTTTAAGACGTCAGCTGGCAGTTATTTCTCCACCATTCATTGCTTTAATTTGTGCCATAAGAAATGCATCTTGTTCTGGTTTAGAGAGAACTTAAAGGGCTTCTCTCAGTTCAGCAAAACTTTCCTTTAGAAGTTTGGCTAAGCATCCACAATGACAGCCTTTTTGCAAGAAATTAATTGCTTGCTGATACTCAGTAAAACCATCATTTTGACTATTTTTCATATATCTGTATCCCTATATATAAATTTTAAGCTTCATGTAAATGCCTGTTTATAATAACCTTTTTCATTTCTTCATGTATTAAATGAGTGGTTATTATTATAGATAGGCATTTACTGTTATTACTATTGTTATAGCAGCAAAATCATTTTCAGAAACAGTGAATCAATCAACAGAACTCTATCAATATATTTGTCATGCATCAAATTGGGAATTCAAAATGCACTATATTCATGAAACGTTTTAGCACTCTTATAACAATAAACTTAACTTTTGAATTTAGAATATTTTCTGCTGTTCACTTTTGCTGACAATGAAAAAAGAAGGTAGTAACACTGGGTGAGCAATACAGATATGAAAACAAACACTTTCATGTACAAAAAGAGCATAATGAATTGATTAACAAAGTAATATATGCGGTATGTAACATTCTTCCAACAATGCCAGTATGCCAGTAACCACTGAGCATCACTGGAAAGCAGCAATAGTTCACATATGAAATTGTTCAAATAGGTGGGACATAGTGCTTCTTGAAACAATGACAAATTCAGCTTTGACATTCGACCATCAATTAGTTCCAGAAAGTGACTTAATATAGCAACGATAGCAAGTACCAAAGCAATTCGATTAGAGAAGCTTGGCCATTTTCATATCCCTTTTGGTTCCTGGCCGAGCTTTGTTATGCGTTAATGTAGTGAGCTTCCGGATGTTATGGGAGTTGCTTAAACGGGAGCTCCTTTTGCTTCTAGATGCTTGGAACTGTTTGTCAGTTTCCTCGACCAACAACTGCAAAATAGAAGTAAATTAGTAAAGACACTCTCCACCAAACAGCAATGCAGAACTTACCACCCATGTCACGATTGCCTGATAAAAAGATGGAAACAAGTTGGTTTCAGACCAATCCGTGGGCACTTCGCATGTTTCAATTTCGAAAATTCGATATTGTGCTTATAAAAGGAAGTTAATGCATGATTCCTTAATATCACATATCAGTATGCATACCTACCAAGATAGTCCATAAAGTAAAAATGCAATTGAAGTTCACAACTCTGCGCCATGAATGCTCGAAAGGAGGATGGCAAGGCTCGTTTAAGCATAACTTCTTGTGTCACGACAAAATTGATAATGTCTTTCCCTGCCCTGGCATTTTGAATAAAATCCGAGGTCTCTTTGTTTTGATCGGTGACATATGGTCTACTGCCTTCGACCACGGCGATCTCGTACGAATTTTGACGGTTTGATGTGTATGCGATGCCGTCCGCACGGTCCGCGTTTCCCTTCTGGTTCATAAGAGATTTTCGATATGCAGAGGCTTTAATAGCCTTGCTACCTCTACAAGAGATGATGGCAGTTAAAAATATTGGTATTTATAATAATGAGATGAGGGCAAGGAAATCTATTCTTACGGCACATATGGGATGTGAGTGAATCGAGCGTATGCTTTCTTGAGAACAGGATGAACGAATGTATTCATATATTCTTCTTCGGTCATGTCTCGATTTTTTGAGCGGATTCTCCGACGTCATTTTATATGCATCGAAACTAGAATAAATAATGTTAATATCCCTAAAGAGAAAGATACATTCTCCAAACACTTACAATATTGGTAGCGTTTCCAGCATCAATCTCTTCAACCTTTTTAAAAAACCGTTTTGCCCACAATTGGCTTCCATCAAACTTTCGAGTTTCGATTCCCATTGGTCTTCATTCAATTTCTGTTAACGAGATGAAGTAAATGATGAGTTTTATGCACATAAATGGGCATGTTGGACTACACACCTCCAAAAAGAAATTAATTAGAAACTCGTGGGCATCCTCTGGAAAAAGCTTGTCAACAGGGTTAAAGATATCCTGAATCATCTTATCATAATTTGTTTCTTCGGTATATAAAAGGACAAACTCAGACGACGGTCTAAGGTCCATTATTCCGTTTTCTAAAAGGATGTTGTTTGCTTCACATCGATACGTTTGAAAGTTTGCTAAAATTTCCTGCATCTCATGTGAGCATTCCTCTGATTCATCTAACAGATTTCTAACTGCATCGTTTTGCTTGCTATGTGCTTCAACATTTTCTTCTTTACTATCGTCGCATTTACTGATTATGCTTGGATCGGTTTATAAAAGAGATTGTGAAATTAATATTCACATTTAGGACAGCAAAAGACAGCAAGAGACAATTACAAACCTCCTCATTCAAGCGAACGCGCTTCACTTTATCGTCTTCATGGCCTGGAAAGGACCTTTTAACATCTTTGGTTGCCGTTTGTGCTATGCTAGTCATTTGCTCGGTAACTTCATTGGCCACTGTCAATTTATATCTCGACTGTTCCGAAACAATATAAAATAAGAAGATTTGTCTATGCATTTAGTAAAAAAGAAACAAATAATATTCACCCTGGTCATTCGGATTTGTGTCTCTGTAACTACATCCGAACCCCAAAATTGGTATATCCGTCCATTCTTCTTGAGATCAACCTAAAATGCAATATCTAATAAATAACTCACAATGCAAGAAAAAAAATCAAATTGAACAAAACAACAAAATATGTGATAGATGGATAGTAAAATGAGCAAGAGCTAGGGCGGACAAGTCCCCTTAGCTATTCCCATCACTACTGACTTACAAGCGAGCCCCAAGGCAGACAAGTCTCTCTGGTTATCCTTGTCACAGTCTCCATCATATCACTTAAAGAGATGAAACACTTACTTCATGCTTGGCTAATACCACTAAGGCTCTCTGTCGTTCTTGATGATTTCCATGCATACTCAGCCACTCGAGCTGTTTTTTGGCTGCCAATATCACTTGTCCCTTAGAGGGCGCATGGCCACTTGTGACCCAATGTTTGTGGTAATAACGGATCCCAACTTTCAGGTGGAGTTTCCTTCCAGTACGAGAACCCTAACGTATTTTCCACAGTGGTCATCAAAGTCGAAGATAAAGCTTTTTGGGAAACAAAATCGAAAGTTTAGCATTAAAAACTGAAGTTAAAAGTGAGAGAAACGGGACAGAGAAAGCATTACAGATAATCACCAAGAGATATGTTGATGGTAGAGCAAGAACCAGGATTGTTATTAAATGAAATGGAACGGGCGAAGACTGAGAAAAAAAAAGTTTGAATGATTGGTTGCCGAAATTCCGCGAGCCAAGTACACGTTCATAATGCGTGCAAACGAAAACTAAAGTAAACTTTCCTATAGCGACGATGTTCTTGAGCTCACGCTCGCGATGTATCAATCCTGTGATACATATGTCACATGTACATTACCGTAACGTCACATGGAATTGATCTACTGCGGATGTGACCGACGTAGAGTTTAGAACCGATATTCGGCATTCGAATATAAATCCGGTTTCTTCCGATTCGAATTTACATTTTATCCGGATATAATAAATCCGGTTCCTTCGTTTCATCCGGATATAATAAATCCGGTTCCTTCGTTTTATCCGGATATAATAAATCCGGTTCCTTCGTTTCATTCGTATATAATAAATCCAGTTCCTTTGTTTCGTTCGAATATAAATTTAATTTATTTATTTATTATAATTAACTGACAATATTTTTTAATGTACTGCACTATATTTATACGTTTTTAAATAAAGTACTGAAAAATTAAATTCGTAATTATAGGAATCTACAAGAAATTCAATTTGGAAAATACTTCGTCACTAAGGATTATAAAA
>CAJVPP010000369.1:0-34553 GCA_910592005.1 Funneliformis mosseae | reverse complement strand
AAATATTTCTGGAAATAGTAAAATTATATTTGTGTAATGAAATCAGTAATCATCTACTATAACGAATAATTTGTTAATGCTATAACGAATTATTCATTATACATTCCGCATAATTCGTTATAGCGTTAATGAAGATTCTTATAATGAAGTCCTGATCGGCTGGATCGGCAACTTCGTTATATCGAGGTGTGACTGTAATATATAAGAATAAAAAAAAATCCAATTAAGGATAGCACATGTAATACTAATTTGATCGCATTTTAGATTTTGAATATTTCTTTTACATAAGATAAAAAAGTACAATTATTGAAATGTCATTGAGTGTATTGAGGAGTATATTTCTAAGATATGTGAGAATTACTAACAAATTAATGGCAAACTAGGTAATTCTAAGACTTTTAGTGCAATTTGTATGAAGTGAAAATGAATCAGAATGCGAATAGGATGAGAAATATCTTACTCAAATTGTTGATGGAAGGTCAGGTTTTGGCTTGACTAGGATTTAAACCTTTATGGAATATAATATGACTAACTCTGTTTATTCATGTTAGATTCAATTTTAAGGGAAGATATGATACTAGAAAAATAGAAAAGACAATTAATCATATTGATAATCATCACTATAAATCCTTTGATAATTGTTTAAATCCAGAGAAAACATTAATTATCTCAAAATTTGGTTATGCAGTAGGTATAAAAAGTTTATAAAGTATAGAAATGTTATAATTTCAAACTTTTTTAGCTGTTTTTTTTAAAAAAAAAATACGATTAGCATATTTATCACGTGAAATTACAAGATAAGTTTAAAACTTTTTAAGTTCAAACCAAACAAAACTAGGCCATCCCTATTCATAAGGTTAAACATGAAAATCGCTCCCGTGCGAAATCGCGTCATGTGACGCAGTAGATTCCCGCTTATTTATTTATTCAATCACCACTGCTATACAATTGACATCTTAAGTATAATAAATTACAGACAGATAAATAAATAAGGGTGATGATGAATTACAAAAAAAAGATAAAAATCCTTCAAAGTAATGAATTCAATCAGATTACCCTGATAAATTAATACAAAAAAAAGAGAAATATATGCGTATGTATATGTATATTTTACAAGAAATTGGTCTCGTGAGACGTTCATTTGTAGACAATAAGGTACTTTGGAAGCGTGGCCTAATTTCATGAAAAAAATCACGTTAGTATTGGGTAATCGTAAGTAATAAATAATATTTCGAAGGAAATTTGCTCAACGTACAGCGTCCTTGTCGACAATCAATATTGAGCCACCTATAGGCGCGATTACATCAACCACAAATATTACTTTCACAGAGGTGTTGCTACAATAACCTTGCGATGTGCTTGAACTATTCGCAAACCACATTTCTAAGAAAGAAAGGAGAAAGGTCGGAATTTTTTTTTTGAAAAAGACAAAAAAAAATCAGATTATTATTATTATTATTATTATTATTATTATTTTTATACGTATTTTTATTTTTATTTTTTAAAAAAAAACTTACGGTGGCTGTAACGAGAAAATTTCGTTTTGTTGCCTTCTTTGGCAATACCACAAACTCCACAAGGCTTTTTACAAAAACCGGCTTTCTTTTGGTCGATAAACCGTTGTGGCTCGCAACCTAACCCATTCTTAGTACCATGAAACATTTTATGACAAACATTTAATTCCGGTACATTATTAACCTTGGCAGTTTGTATTTTATATTGTTTATGAGCTTTGACAAGTTTTCTTGGCATTTGTAAACGAACAATACCAAGAATTTCCTTATGTGGTAATCCAACAGAAAAGAATTTTTCAACTTCATTATACTCTTGATCCGTGGGAGAAAGTGTGGTCATTTTTGTCTTTTTGATCGATTTCTCTTTCTTTTTTTTAAAATCCTTTTCTGTTGAAGTTTCATAAGCGGAATCAACCTGTTCGCTATTTGAAGAATTTGTTGAATGATTATTAAAGAAACTACGAAATCTCCTAATGGATTTAAATTTCTTGTTAGACTTCTTCATTTCAACCGAACCTTCAAGGTCTTGATCGTTAGAAGAAATCATTTCAAATGAAGATGTGGAAATTTTATGTTTAAAGGCTGAACTATGATTTTTCCATGGTAAATAATTTAATGATTTCGATGAAGATCCAAATGTAAGTTCCGGCTCTATTGAATCCTCATCAGAGAATGAAGTCACAGAAGTTGAGGCAAAGGGTCGAATAAATGAAAAAGGTGATAAATGAGTTGCAGAGGAAGATGAAGTGATAGAAGTTGCCGTTAAAGTTTTTCTCATTGGTATGACATTCGATTCACACTTTGATGAATTTGCTGGATCTGGTAGAGGTTTAGAAAGATGACACTTTTCGCTACAAAATGAATTAAAAATTTCATTTGTGCATTCATTGTTACATCCTTGTAGTTGACATTTTGATTTGTTAATGCTCTTTCCATGGTTATTCTTCTTAAAGACACCTAAAAAGTTTTCAACGCTGATTTTCCTTCGAAAGGAATTGGTGTCATTCGCGATTTTAAGGGTGCCCTCTTGAAACATTTTTATTTGATTATGCGGTGATGCGATAAAAGAAAATGATTGATGAAAAAAAAAATAAATGAAAAAGGTAGTTGGAGTGATTAAATTTTGGTCAAACAAACGTCGTTGCTTAGATATTTATATCTTGGCAGGACGGGGTCCGATTCCAAAAAAAAAAAAAAAAAAGGGTTATCGAGTTTGGCACTCGTAATCGACAAAACTATCCCTTTCGAGAAGAAAGATTTGATGGAATTAATGGAAAGATTCTCCGAACTCGATTTCCGAAAGAATGGTAACACTAGGTGTCAAATCTTTTATAAAAAGATTTAAGGAAAAAAAAAAAAACTAAAGAGGGAAGGTAAAGAAAGAAACGATAGAAAAAAAAAAGCAATTTTAATATCATTATAATAATAAATGAAGTTTAGGATTTTTTATTTTGTTTAAAGCATGTTGATCATCATTTGATTGTAACAAAAAGATGTTTCGTGCAACGTTAGAAGACATCATTCGGCAGGATTGTTTTTACCTCGTGATTTTCCTCGTAGTAAACAAAAGGGGAAATTTTAAATTTAATTTGCGTTCACATTGACTTTTTCTTGAATTTTTATTTTGTTATCATGTGTAACCGTAATAACTGTAAACAATGATAATATTTATAGTTCCAGATACTATAAACAACTTTTTCTTGCAACGGGATTTCAACTCCTGATTCCATACACTGTAAGTCTTATTTAAAACGTTTTCCGAATGACACGAATCTTATGCAAGGAAAGTCTGTAAAGAACTTCCCACTCCGAATGTTCCTCGATCCTGATTGGCCAACTGTCCTCTATTTTTGGTCCAAACTATAAAAGCGTGTGATACCAAACGAAAACAAAGAAATAAAGAAGGATTTTCTCATCTGATTTTAATTTAATACATCATCTCTTATGGTTTATCATAAATTGTTGGTTATCGAGCAAATCAACGTGTAATTTTTCAAGTTATCTTAACCAAAACCCGTTGGATTTAATAAAGGGCGGCGTAAATCAAGCAAACAAAGAATAGTATCCCTTTATGATAAATATTTTTTATTTTCTGCTTTACGCCATTTTTATCGATGAGTCACATGATCGTCAAAAAGTTGACGAAATTTTCCCAAGGGAAAAATTAAAAACGTATGATTCGATCTATTTGTCATTATTTGATAATTGAATTCATTGAATTCAATATTGTTTTTTGTCAGAATGGTTAGATAGAATCCAAGAGGATATTTAAGGATTCCTAAATTTCCTTTCACAAAAAGGGATTTTCAACATTTGAAACCTGTTCTTTTATCGGCGGGAAGTCATTTTTTTTTTTATTTCTTTTTTGATAACATAAATAAATTCTCGTACTTTTCAAATTTAACATGGTAAAAAGGGGAAGTTCTAACAGTGGTGGTAAAGGCAGTGGTGGAAACCAAACCGTTTCTTCTGCAAAATCTTCAGCTAATGCTCGCTCGAACGCTCACAATCCAACCGCTAAGGCTTATAATCCAACGGTTCGTAGTAACACGGGCGGAAGTACCGCCAGATCAAGTCATAACGACGCAGCAAGAAACAATAACATTGTTAGGAATGCGGGTGAAAATTAAATGACAATCCGAGGGGTATGCTTCATCCGATTCATTCGTATTATATTAAATGGAATGAACTATCGTGTTGAAATTTGATTTCTCTCTTATTCTTCCAAAGGATTTTGATTACTTGCGGATATTATATATATATACAGTATATGTTAAATATTTTTATTTTCAATAAAATCAAACAAATAGTTTATTATTAACGTTATCTGCTTCAAAGTGATTACATAATTGAAAATCGTCGGCCAATAGAAATCTTTAACACTACCAGTTACGGAGTGCGAATTAAATGTCAGTATCTTTCAACACGATATGACATCAGTTTCTCATATTTGTAATACAGGAATGTTATTTAATTCAAGTCTGAATTAATACATGGTTCTTGACCACATTAATAAAACTTTAAGTAAAGATTTTGTCATGAAAGGATAGTAGTAATTTAAAATTTATAAATTTGAACACGTGACTATTTTTTTTGAATATTTGAATTTCTTTTTCATATAAATAAATTCTACTATCAAGTCCTCGGAGCGAACAAGTCAAATTGCCAAAAATATGTTAATAATGTTTCTAAAAAAAAAAAAAAATAAGACTTATTTCATTTGATGTATAAATACATAATAAATCCATCTTAAGAACTCGAGAATTATGATAGTGTGTATATATAGTACTAAATTGGTTTCATCGAATTTGTTTTTTTTTTGCTATTTTTCCAATTTGTCGAGAAATTAGTAAATGCTTGATCATGTGACTAAATTTAGATTTCGATCTACATGTATAATCTCAACACACCTAAATTAAGGCATCAAAAAAACAACCTTATTACCTTTTTGTGCATAAACTGTTTTTGACTTTTTCCCCCAAAAAACATTTTTAAAAAAAATCATCTTTGGTAAAAATGTATCAACGTCTCAGTCACGGTATATTCATTATTTAGTTTTGTTGATACAAGAAAATTAATTACAAATGTTTAATTTTTTTTTCCTTTAACGTAACCTTCTCAGAGAGTTCGGGTTTTGGCTCTTTTTTTGAAGGAAAGGATAGCACGACACGTGATGTAAGTTTTTGAAATAAAATTAAATTTTTTTTCTGTTAAAGGCCATGTATATCATATTTTTGACGTGTATATATATATATATATTGAACACTTCTTGACCGAATGATTTAAAGGATGAACTTGTCGAATTTAATGATTTCAATGAAAGAAATGAAAGAATAAACATGAATATCAGTAATACACTTGATTGTTATATTAGCCGTTTTGACGACCAGGAAGGTTTTGTCGCGAGCGAAACTTACAGTGATGATTTTGCCAAGAGTGATCCTTGTACTATTCCTAGCTACAATCAGGTTGCTTCAAGCTCAAGTAATTCTTGCACCAGTGCTGTAGGTTATCTTCGTGGTTCTTGTACCAGCGTCGATAGCAACAAGGAATCTTTAATCTCCAGCAATTCTTGCGGTGACGATGTGGCAGAACATGAAACGAGTTTTTATTATCCTAATCATGATGATTATGATCCCTCCAAAGAAATTTCCAATCATAAAAATTCTCGGAAATCACAAAATCGAAAATACAAATGTAATCAAGAAAATTGTGGAAGGACATTATCTTCAAAACGTTCCCTTCTAAAACATCAAAGGTTACACTTGGGATTTAAACCCTTTGAGTGCGATGAAATTGCTTGTGCGAAGAAATTTACCAATTTAAAAGGGTTAAAAACCCATCAAAAGATTCATACAAGCGATTGTCATTATAATTGTGAAGATTGTGGAAAGGTTTTCATGACTCCTAATCGTTTACGTCAACATACGAAAATTCATACCGGAGAACGCCCTTACAAATGTGAAGAGTCTGGTTGCATAAAGACTTTTATTTTGGCCCATCAGTTAACAGAGCATATTAGAACTCATACGGGTGAACGTCCTTACAAGTGTAAGGAACCTGGGTGCGGAAAGTGTTTTACGCGATCAAATATGTTGTCGCGTCACAAAAGAATCCACACGGGTGAACGTCCCTACAAGTGTAAGGAACCTGGATGTGGAAAGTGTTTTACTCGATCAAATATGTTGTCGCGTCACAAAAGAATCCACACGGGTGAACGTCCCTACAAGTGTAAGGAACCTGATTGTGGGAAGAGTTATATTCAATGGGGTCATTTGCAACGTCATATGATAAGCCATACCGGTGAACTTCCATACAAATGCAACGTACCCGGATGCGAGTTGAACTTTCTTCGATCTTATGAATTAAAGGAACATATAACATCTCATACCGGAGAATCATCGAATGATAATGATTCGAATCCCACATTATATTATGAGAAGGGTAATGACTTGTCTCACAACGTAAGAAATTCCTTCTCGCCTTTGTTTAACATTTTATTATGTGTATCAACTATTGAATCATTTCACATTTTCATCAGACGGGAAAGGAATTCTTTATGGTGGATTATAGTGACACGGAAATTGAAACCATCGTAGATGATGTCAGTAGTGATACGATCGAACCTGATGAGTTGGATTTCGAATCCGATAGCGATGAGAGTGATAACGTCGATACAAGAATTGATGGCCCCGCAAAAGTTTCTGGAATATCGCAGCAAAAGAAATACAGATGTGACCAAGCTGGTTGTAGAAGAAAATTTTCTTCTATATCCATGTTTCAGCATCATCAAAAAATACATTCAAGAGAGAAACGTTATGTATGCAATGAACCTCTTTGCGGGAAACGATTCTCTCTGAAAATCTATTTGAAAATTCACATGAGAGCTCACACCGGCGAAAAGCCATATAAATGTAAAGTATCGGGTTGCGGAAAGAGCTATGGTCGATCTAGTCATTTATCGGATCATATGAGAAAACATACCGGAGAACGCCCGTACGCCTGTGATTTCCCTGGCTGTGAAAAAAGATATTCTCGATCTGGTCATTTAACAGATCATATGAGAACTCATACTGGTGAGCGTCCATACAAATGTACTGCGTTGGGATGCGGGAAGAGCTTCATTCAATCCGGTCATTTTACTCGTCACATGAAAAGTCATGAAAAAGTTTCATTCATATGCGATCAACCTGGCTGTGAAGCCAAATACTCTCAATCCAGTTTTTTAAGGAAGCACAAGAGAACCCATATCGATGGATATTATTTTCCTGAGAACAAGTCATTTGGATGCAGGGTACCAGGATGCGGCAAGAACTTTACTAAACTTTATAATCTAACGCGTCATATGAAAGTTCACACTGGTGAAAAACCATATAAATGTGATGAACCCGGCTGTGAAAAAAAATATGCTCAATCCGATCATCTAAAAGATCATAAGAGAATTCACACTGGCGAACGACCTTACAAATGTAATGAATGCGAGAAGAGCTTTACTCGATCATACTATTTAAAAGATCACACGAGAATTCATACCGGGGAACGTCCGTACAACTGTGATGAATGTGGGAAGAGTTTTCCTCGATCTAATTACTTGGCAAATCACAGGTTAATTCATGTTAGCGAAAAGCCGCATAAATGTAAAGAACCTGGTTGCGAAAAGAGTTTTATTCGAGCGGATCATTTAAAGTACCATATGAGCAACCATACAGGAGAACGTCCACACGAATGTGAAGTACCCGAATGTGGAAAAAGGTTCTCTCGATTACAATCCTTGTTGAGACATAAAATGATTCATACTGTTAAATGCAACGAATTTATTTAAAGTGGATTTGGATTTTCGTCGTATACCTGTTGACATGGGATGTTCATGATGATCGAAAGAGATCAGAATTTTTCACAAACTGAAAAGAATAAGGGCATTCCTTCATCAAGACCATCCAAGGGTTAAAATCTTTTGAATTTTAATAATAAAATGATTTCTTTTATTCATATCTTAAATGTTTATTAATACTTTACATCCAAATATGAAGTTCAATGCTTTTAATTGATCCCATTTCTCTAAATGGAATTGTTTGGTTTTACTTTCACCATCAATTCTTCACAATGATTCACGACCGTTGAAGAATATTTTAAATCTCCAACCATATCCACCAATTCCACATCATATTTTCTATACAACAAAACCATCAATGCTTTCAATTGTAAGATTGCCAATTGTTTACCCATGCAAATTCTTGCACCGCCACCAAAATAAAGCAGTGCGTTCTTTGCAACTGATGGTTCAATAAAACGATCGGGATCGAATATTTCAGGTTGTTTCCAATGAGAAGGATTCATTTGTATAGCCGGAATATTTATCATAAATTGTGTGTTTTCCGAGAATTTATAACCAGCGATTTCATCGGGATTTGCTGATACGCGAAACAAGACTGAAACCGTCGGCATTAAACGTGAAACTGTGAAAATCGAATAAAGCAAATGTTAAATCGCAAAAAGAATATTAGAAAAACAAAAGATCAACGACCTTCTTTAATGATTGCTTCGCAGTAATTCAGCCTGTTGACGGATTCATATGTAAGTTCGTGATTCATATCTTTTCCAAAGACATTTTCAATTTCTTGCAACATTTTCCGTTTTACTTCAGGATAATGGGTAAGATAATAAACCACATAACAAAACGTGTTTGCTGTCTGACAAGTAAACTTGCGTAAGTTGATGAAAAAAAAGGAGAAAAGGTTTTTTTTTTTTTTTTTTTTTTTGACATACCGTGTCAATTCCACCTCCAAGGATCTCATAAACGTTCTCTCGAACGTCGACTTCGCTCATCGGCATGGCATCCTCTTCAGTTGTTTTTGAATCCCGATTTGTGTTAATCGTTAAAAGTAAAGTTAACATGTCGGCACTTAATTCTTTATCTGATTTAGCATTTTCAATTACTCTTTTCCTTTCTCTAATTAATTCTAACACTTTATTATTTAACCAAGCAACGGCTTCCAATAATTCCTTGGATTTCTTTCTATTACCCGGAAGAATTTTCCTTAATAATTTTGGGGTATCTTTAAAGAAAATGCAAGCAACAAAATGCAATCTAATATAATTTACAAGTTTTTCCGACTCTTTTAAAACATCCTCAAGGTCATTTGTACATACTTTTTCATCATCATTCGAAATATTTAAAGTGTTAAAATAATTAAATAAAGCATAAGATTTTGTATGTGTAATTAGGATAAAAACGGAATCAGTCATAAATCTCATCATCCAACTTGCCAAGTTCAATTTATTTGGGTATCCGATTTTTTCCCAATATTTTTCCATCTCACAAAATAATTCTTCGGTATTCTTTATAGCTTTCTTTAAAAATTTTGGAGACATCAACGCTCGCGACACAATTTTTCTATTGTATTGCCAAGCTTTAACATTTCTATTAAATATAATTCCTCTGTTCGTCATATCCATTCTATCTAATCCTTCATTTTCGGTCGTACGATAAGGAAAATTATTTTGTGTAAGTGAAGGATTAAGTAATTTATGTGTAAGATTCGCATTCGAAATCCAAATTTGTCTGCTTAAAGAAAACAATCCACCCGAATATACTTCGAAAATATCGCCATATGTTTTGCGCAATTCGATTGCCCATTGCGATGCATTCGGACGATATGTTTCGATGTTTCCTATCAATGGAAATGGTATTGGACCAGGAATTTTATCTTTTCTCGTAAAGTATCGAAAATAGAATTGTAATACGTAAGTTAAGATGACTAAAAAAATTAAGGAAAGGAAATTCGAAGCATCATTAAGGATGAATTCTTTGATTGTCGAATGAAACTTCATGGTATAAAACACAAAAAAAAAATTACGTGCATGTGAAGAAAAAGTGATCAAATATAATTAAATAATTTACATATATTTTTAATTTTTCTTAATGTAGTTTGAATTCATTACCAAATGCGGTACCGATTGACTGACGTATCCTTATTATTAAACTCTTATATAATGCAGTTGGTTTTCCCCTATACCGACTAATGTTTACTATGGAATGTAAGTAACCTATGCAATTTTTTCTTTTTTAACTTTTTGTTTGCAAATTATTAATTATGTTTATCATTTCATGTTAAATAGCTCAAAGCGAGTATTTGATAAAGTTCATTTAAGCTTTTTTTTTTTTAACTTTTTAAGCATCTTATAATCTTGTTGATATGTATGTAACCTTGCTTTTAGATATGAACCATTTAACACATGACTTGGGAAGATGTATGTCGAGGATCGGGAGGCCGTTTGTCGTAGGTCACAGGGGTGCAAGTGCTACATATCCCGAAAATACAATGTTATCGATTGAACAAGCGATTGCGGATGGCGCTGAAGCTATAGAGTTTGGTATAGAAAATTTTGAAATCCTTCAATTATATTAATAAATATTAAAAATAATTTTTTATTTTATTTTATTTTATTTTATTTTTTTCCCAGACATTCGTCTAACTCTTGATAATGAGGTGGTGATCATGCATGATGCTTTGTTGGATCGTACAACAACAGGACATGGGTTGATATCCGACAAGAATTATTTTGGAGACATCGAATACCTCACTACAAAAAAAGAGCCACATTGCCCGATTTCCCGATTTCAAGATGTACTTGATCTTCTTTCCAAAGCAGAGAATTCTCACATTTGGGCCGTAATTGATGTTAAGATACAAAATTCCCCTAAAATTCTTATAACGTTGAGTGAAATCTTTAAATCACGCAATAAAGATTTTTCCGAATTCTCTAAACAATTTTCATTAGGAATTTGGCATCCAAAATTCATTCCGTATGCGAAAACTTATTTACCCGGAATCTCAATAGTATACATAGGCGTTTCATTAGACATAGCAAGAGAATATTTTAACAATGTGGACGGGTATAACATTAAATACATCGCATTATTTGGTGATCATGAACAAAAATTTATTAAGGAAGCCCACGCTAAAGGAAAACCCGTGTTTGCATGGACTGTTAACGAGGAAGTTCATGCAAGGAATTGTCATAATTGGGGCGTCGATGCCATAATGACTGATCGAACCAAACTTTATGTGGACTTTTTTAGAGATCAAAGGCACGAAGAGAGATCTCTAAACATTGAAAGGAGGAAATACATGTTTGGTCAACAAAGTTGGTTCTCATTTTTATTTAAGTTCGTATTAAATGGGTGGCTTTACTTGACTGGAAGATTGACTTTATATAAATTTCGTCAATAGATTCTAGAAAATATTTTTTTTTCTTGTACTAACTATAATAAGACTTGTATTATTATCTATGTATCACAAAAAAAATATTTATTTATCGTAAAAAAATCATTACCTTCCTTCAAACCAGTGTAACTTGCTTTTAAGCAATGTCATTTATTGATGTAATAAAATATTTGCTTTGGAACCTAACGAAATATGGGCTCGTTGTATTCACGCTTTATTTAGCCTATTTTTACTTTCGATATTTCTCTCGGTATAAACCTTTACCAGGTCCCATTCCTCTTCCTTTCGTTGGCAATCTTTTACAATACAGGGGAAACCCAGCAATATGGGCAAGTAGTCTTCGAGAGAAATATGGAGATTTCTGCGAAATATATATGGGAAATGAACGTCACATATGGTTATCCAGGGCTGATCTTGTAGAAAAGGTATTCAGTCCTTCATTAAATAGTAATTATTTGATTAAGATCACGCCAAGGGAAGGATTAGATGAGATCGATGTAACTACAAAAGGGTTTACCTTTAATAGGAGTTTGGAGAGTTGGATGTTTAATCGAAGATTTTTTAATCAGGCAATCAGTTCGTTGAAATTTATGAAACAGAACGTCATGATAACGCAGAACTTATTCAAAGAAATGGATGATTATTGGAGGGATTTAAGAATTCAGACGGAAAATACAAGTGGCAAAGAATTTACACTTAACTTATCAGAATGGATGACGAGATTCGTGATGGATGTCATGTTTGTTATAACAACAAATAAAAGAGTATATTCATTTGCTAATTATTTTAATCAATTATCTGGTACAAGGATGAGACAACATTCGGAAATTGACCTGGCCGAATCGGAGAATTTCGTTAATAATATTCACTCGTGGCTCTGCGCTTTACAATTTTATATGGATACACCTACATTATGGAGGAAATTTATTCCCCGAATTAAAGAAAGGGCCGATTTCTTGAAGGGCGAAGTTGATCGATTGAATCATACTTATTTGGAATTAATTAGGCAGAGAAAAAAAGAGATTGAGATGACCCCGAATGATGAACAATTGACACCTGATATGCTGACGATGTTGTTGACCGTAAACACACCAAGAGATATTACGGTTAATCTTGCAGATGATCAACATACGAGACCCTTGACTTATGAGGAAGTTCGCGGAAATATCATGGAAGCCATCAGTGCTGGAGTCGACACGGTACATAATTCCTTTGGGATCATTTTGTTATTTTTTTTTGTGAAATCGTTTATGTACGAGGTTACCATGATCATATGAAATTATTCTTTGCAGACAGCAAATACATTTTGTTTTATTGTGTATCATCTTGGGCGTTACCCGGATGTCAAGGAACAAATGCTTAAAGAATTCAATTCAATCTTTGGAGATGATTTAAATCGTCCAATTGAACACGAGGACTTGAATAAATTGGTTTATTGTGACGCTATCATTAAAGAAGGTATTTCTCGAAAAAAATATTTATCATTGATTTATATTATATTATGTCTTTTAACTCACTCAATTCCTTGATTGTCTTGAAGTTTCTCGGATGATGTCAATAGTACCGGTCATATTTAGAATGTCAATCAAAGATGATATGATACAGAGACATAGATTTTCAGCAGAGACACAAATTAATGTTAATGTACCAGCAATTCATATGCATCCAGCACATTGGAAGGATCCCGAAAAATTTGATCCTTCACGATTTCTGAACCAAGGCGTACCAGGTGGAAATAAGATCTCAAAGAACTCTCTGTTGATTTTCGGTGGAGGGCCAAGGATGTGTCCGGTACGGTATTTAATTTTAGATTATATTGTGAGTGTCAAATTTTTCTTTGGTTTTAAAATCTTTTTCGTTTTAAAAATAGGGAAAGAATTTAGCAATGACCGAATTGAAAACTTTGATGGTCTTGCTGTATAGAAAATATGATGTGGAATTAGTTGACATGAATGAACCTGTTAAATATCATTATTCTGTTATGAAACATTGTGATAATTTAATGATTAAGATTAAAGAGAAAATTCTTAAGTAGAATGCAAACTTTCGTCATTAACGTCACGTCACGTAACGCGCGCACGTCGCGTCACAATTATACACCAAAAAATTCATTTCTTGTATTTCTTGTATTGTTCATCATAAATTTTGTTATTTCAAAAGATTAAATTTTCACGTTGGGAGCGAAAAAAACTTATTATCAAAGTCAAAATTTTTCTAAACGAAACATTAAAAAATTTTGTGTTTATCAAATAGAAAATTAAAATTGTTTTAGAAATTTATTAACTTGAATATATTAGTGTGAAAACATTATTATTATAGAAAAGAAATATAACGAATTATATGATTCGAACAGTAGAAATAGTTTGTAAGAAAAAAAAATATTAAAGAACATGAAAAAAAAAATATTATTTCTATTTTACGCAAAAGAAAAGGAATTATTAAAAGAATTTACATAAAAAACCCAAGGAAAAATTAATGTCACAAAAAAAAAAAAAAAAAAGTCCAGAAGAAATGTTTTGAAGGGTTGTTTTCGTCTTTACTCTTCTTCTTCTTCTTTGTTCTTTGGATTTTCAGGCGCGTCTTTCCATCTTTGAGCAGCAACCTTAAAGGCTTCTCTGTGAGAAATATTAGGGTTATCGACCTTTACTTTGGGGAGTTCGGTTTTCATAAACTTATTGTAAGGTGAGATTGCTCGTCCTAAAATAAAATTAAGAAAATAAAGAAAAAAAATTTTTATTAAACGCGAGAACTTTTTTTTTTAAAATATAAGAAGTGAAAGATAAGTTGTTATATGTACCAGTTGCTTTCTTTGCAGCCTTTACTTTTGCCATGATTTTTTATTATGTGTGTGTTTTCTTGTTACGTGTAGAAAGAAAAGTTTTGGAAAGTGTTTAACGTTATAGTTATTATAGAGGGTTGTTATTGTTTGAGTTGGCAATTTGAAAAAAATTTAAAAAAAAAATTTGAAAGGTGAAGTGAAAAAAAGGCTTATTTATAATCAAAAATCGCGACGCGTATTATTATAACGCGTTATGACTGTTTTTCGATATTTATGATTATATATAGATAGGGGGCGTGTGATACGTGATCAGCTGAAATAATCGATTAATTGATTACATCACATTTTGATTGGTCATTTACATTCTTTCTTGAAATTTATCGAAAATGCCTGAAGTAACAGGAAAACCACAAATCAAAACTAGGTAAGAATTCCGAATTCATTTCTTTTTGTTATAATATTTTACCAATATTCTGGTTACATCAAATATTTTAATCAGTAAATTTCATTAATTTCGGGGGGATACGTATTTGGATCGAATTTTTTTATTAAAAAAAAAAAAATGAAGTTTTAAGGTTACACGAACGATTGAATCATTATTTACTGGTGGTAAAGCAGCAATTACACCGGATGAACAATATTTGATTACAACGATTGGAGAAGATATTGATGTTACGGAGATTCAAAATGGAAAAAGATTGTTTCGTTTAAGTGGAGTACGTAATTTCATCATTGATGATTTTTGATGAAATTTATAATTTTCCGCTTATTTGAATTAATTCTATCCTACCTTGATTATCAGGATACGGAAATAATTACAACGTTCGCTATAACACCAGATGGTAAATATTTAATAAGCTCATCTCGTAGTCTAACAGTTAAAATATGGGATTTGGAAACAGGAAAATGTATAAGATCATTCAAGGTAACTCGTCATAAAAAAAAAGGTTATTTCTTTAGGCATTATTTTAAAAATAAATTCTTATTAGTTTTCCTTTATTATTCTATCAGGCTCATGAAGCTCCTATAATTGTAATTGATGTTGATGGAACATCAACACTAGTTGCAACGGGATCAGCTGATAGTACGGTAAAAGTATGGGATATTGAAGGAGGGTTTTGTACGCATAATTTTCGTGGACATGGAGGAATTATAAGTTCGTTGAAATTCTGGAAGGAGAATTATGGATGGATGCTGATTTCCGGTTCTGACGATTGTAATATTCGTATATGGGATTTATCAAAAAGAAGGTAATCTTTCCCCTGTGGAAGGTTTTGATTTGGAGATATAATTTCAATACTTTTTTTTTTTTGTGGAATATTTTAGTTGCGTGGCTGTGTTGAAAAGTCATGTTAGTATGGTTCGTGGATTGGATGTTACAAATGACGGCAAATATTTATTAAGTGGATCGAGAGACAAAGTTGTAAATATTTGGGACTTGAATAAGAAAAAATTGGTTAAAACATTTCCCGTATACGAGGTATATATGATTTGTCATTTTTCATTTTTTTTTTTTTTGTTTTTAAAGAAAATACAAAATTTAATATGATTTGATGTTGTTTTCTTTAAGACTGTAGAAACGGTAGGAATTTTAGAACCTAACACTATAATATCTGAAATTGAGAATAATTGTGGAAAAGAATTATTTTATACTGGTGGCGATAAAGGTATTATATTTATTAAGAACAAAAGAATTTTTTTATATCAAGATTTTAAAATCTTTTATTTTATTTTATTAGGAATTATTAGGATATGGGATCTTAAAACCGGAAACCTTGTCAAAGCACAGGATCCCGAAAAGAATACTAATTACGGGATCTCGGAAATAATGTATGAGGAATTGTTTGAATAAAAAAAATTACAATTAGAAAATATTTTTCTTTAACCTTAATATAATATTTTCCCTTTAGATATCTTCGTAAAAGCGATTATTTAACGGCCGTGACAACAGATCATAATATATTATTTTACAACATATCATCCGGTTTACGTAGAATAAAACAAATTATAGGTCACAATGATGAAATAATCGACCTCGTCTATGTAGGTCCAGAGGAATCACTCTTGGCCATAGCAACAAATACTGAACAAATTCGGTTGTTAAATGTAGATTCATTTGACAATAGTATTATTTATGGACATAAAGATATAGTGATTTGTTTATCAAAATCTTTCGATGGTAGATTTTTAATGTCTGGATCAAAAGACAACACTGCAAGATTATGGAAAATTAATATTGAAGCAAACGAAGCTGAGGAAATCGTTAAACCATGCGGAATTTGTATTGGGCATACTGGATCTATTGGAACCGTTGCTTTACCCAATAAGAGTCTAAAGTTTTGCATAACTGGAAGTCTAGACCGTACTGTGAAATATTGGGATTTATCTAAGACAGGTAAGTTTATCCTGATTAATTGAGTTTAATGTGATTCCTGAGGTTAGATATTTAGATATTCTTCGCTTTGTTATAGATCTGTCAAAGTGCGATGAAGAGTACAGGCCAAAATCGTTGTATACGCACCAAGCACACGAAAAGGATATAAATTCAATATCTATTTCACAAAATGATAAAATGTTTGCATCTGGATCACAAGACAAGACCATTAAAATCTGGTCAGTCGCTGACGGAAAATTATTAGGAACTTGTATAGGACATAAAAGGGGGGTTTGGTGCGTACAATTTTCACCTGTTGAGCCCAATATCGTTTCAAGTTCTGGTGATAAAACTATCAAAATTTGGTCAATAAATGATTTTTCTTGTTTAAAGGTATGTAAATGATTTCAAAAAATGTTTCTTAATCTGTCATTTCTGTTCTGTTAAAATCTGAATTTTTAAACTATTTTTTAGACGTTTGAAGGACACACAAATACTGTGTTAAAAGTATCATTTTTAACTTCAGGTTTGCAACTAATATCAAGTGGATCTGACGGATTAGTTAAATTATGGAATTGTAAATCAAATGAATGTGTGACTACGCTGGATAATCATACGGAAAAAATTTGGTCTCTAACTGTACGAAAAGATGAAAGATTCATTGCTTCGGGTGGTGGTGATTCCTTAATAAATATATGGCAAGATTGTACTGCAGAAGAAATGGAAACTCGTGTTAAAGAAGAAGAAGAATTAATTTTAAAGTGAGTTGGGCATTTAACGAAATTTTTTTTTTTTGAACCAATTGTTAATTTAACTTTCTTTTTACATTTAGGGAACAAGAATTGTCAAATTATCTGTTAAAGAAAGATTATAAGAATGCTATTATGCTTGCTATTTCATTGAATCAACCGTTTAAACTTTTAAAGTTATTTACCGAGGTTCTAAATAGCAGAGCTGAAGGTGAATTTATATTACCCTTAAGTTCCCTTTTATTTATTTATTTTGATGGAATCTTAAATAATTGTTTTCTATATTTAGGTGATGATAGCATCACAGGTTCCGAGTCAACAGATGAGATAATTGCGACACTTTCAAAGGAAAATCTTGAACAACTATTAAAATATATTCGAGATTGGAACACTAATGCAAAAAATTACCATACCACTCAAACTATTTTATATGCTATCCTCAAATCTTTTTCATCTCAAGATGTATTGAAAATTAATGGAATTAAGGATGTAAGTAACTTAACTTTATAATGGAAATTGTGATTTTATTAGAAATTAACCTTTTATTTTTAAAATATAGATATTGGATGGAATGGTATCATATACTGAAAGACATTATCAACGTTTAGATAAATTAATCACGGATTCTTATATTATTGATTATTCATTACATTCCATGGATTTGTTGGATCCTTTAGGGCAAAATCAAATGGAAGATTAAAAAAAAAATTGAATAAAACATTTATTTAATATTATATATAGATTTTTATATAATAAAAATGATTTATATTAAACTTCTTATCATTATAAATTAAAATTAAAAGTTACATATATTTTAAATAATAGCAAAATCATAAATAATATTAATTTAAGAAATTGTAAAAACTTATCATAATAATAAAAAAAAAAATTATATTATAAATAATTAAAAAAAGTAATAAAAGATATTTATAATAAATTATTATAAATGATATAAAGAAAACAATAAAAGACAGAAATTATATTTCTATATATTTAATATAAAATTAATTATATAAAATATTAATCTTAATAAAATTATATATAATATATATTATATATAAATTTATATAGTACTATTTATTAAAAATTATATTAATTATATATGAATTTATTAAAAACTAGAAAACAGTGATCATTGTTAAATCTGAAATGATCTTAACTAAAAATATTATAAAAGCCAATCACTATCAACTCAATTATTAAGCAAACAGATATCTGAATCAGGAATGATGATTTTTTACATTCACAGAATTTTGCAGAAAATCACGGAATATGCATATAAAAATGGTGATAATTTCTAAATTTTTGGCCTAAATTAGAATGTGCAACTATCATAATGCTGGCTGATACTATTTTGGTCAGGGATTGGTGAATCATAATACTATCTGATTTTATGTAATTCTGATCAAATCGTAAAATTTTGCAGAATTATCTTTTATTACAAACGAAATTGGCTATTTATTACCGCAGAAAATTATTGTTCCTGATCTGGATATCTTGAGTTATATTATATAGAAATATATAATCTTATACTAACACTCTAAACTAATAATCTAATAAATTTAAAGTAAAATAATTTAAAGATATTTTTATAAAAATATATATTATTATACAGTATATATTTATTAAACTTTTCTCAAAATTCCTTTATTATTTCTTTTATAATTTTTAAAATAATTTTTTAGTTTTAGTTATTATCATATTAAAAGAGTTTGTTATATCCTTTACTTTAATTTAATATAATTTCATTTAAGTTTGATTATTATTAAAAATTTATCTTTTATCTATAATAATTATTTATTATTATTACTTAATTATTGTAATATAATTAATCTATATACATAGTATAAATATTTAACATAATTAATATAATCAACATATCTGATATATTTAACATATTTAACATATTTAATATAGTTAATATAGAATATAATTCAAATAGTTAAAACATATTATTTTATATAATTAAATATATATATAAAATTCAATTATTTATATAAAAAATAAATCTTTCTTATCAAATTCCTTTCAGTAATTATCTTTTATTATACTTATGCTATAAGCAATACTTAATTAATTATAAATTATCCTTATTTTTAATTTTTTTTTATTGTTTTTTTTCTTTATATTTTTCTTATATTTTATTAATAATTGTTTATATTATTCAATTACTAATTTTGTATAATTTATTTTTAACAATAAATTATTATATGTAAAGTATAAACTCTTAGAACTTTATTTAATATAAATCATATATTTTACTATATGATTTAAAAAGAATCAACTCTGATATTCTATGTAACTATCATAATTTGCAAAAATTATATACTAATATTATCATATAATTTTATATATACAGTAAATAAAAAAGTAAATTACTTATTAATAATTAAATTATATTTAAAATTTAAAAAATTAAAATTTTTTAATTTTAAAAATAAATTAATTATATTTTTTTAAAAAAAAAAAATATTAATTAAATACTTAAATAAACATTATTATTATTATTATTATTATTTATTTATTTTTTTTAAAAATTTTTAATAATTTAAATAATTTTAAATAATCTGTATTTTTTGTATTTTTAAATAAATAATTTTATTTTAATTTATATATTATATCATAAATATAAAATAATAATATAATTAATTCTTTAATCACTAAAGAATTATAAATACAATTAATATAAATAAATAATTAATAAAAAAAATATATATAAGTTTATTAAATAAATTAAGCTAAATATAAAGGTATTAACAAATAAATATCATTATTATTAATTTTATAATGTTATATAAAATTAAATTAAACTATCAAAAGATTTTTCTTTACTAATAAGATTATAGTTATATTTATATATAAAATAATTATTAAAAATTTAAAAGGTTAAATATTAAATATAATAAAAAAATTTAAAATATAAAATACAATATAAAAAATTATATATTATTAAAAAATAAATAATAAAAAATAATAGTATTTAATTTAAATCATTTAAATCATTATCTTTATTATTTTATATTAATAAATAAACAATAAAAAAAAAAAATAATTTATCTTTAAATTTTCTTAAAATTCCTATAATTTAAATAATAATAATAATGATAATGATAAAAAGAATATAAGAAACATTTTGCATATTATTCTTTTTTATAATTATAATTTTAAATAATTAAAAAAATTATTTTTTATATTAAATACTATACTTCATATATAAAAACATTTTTTTAAAAAAATTATTTTAAGATTAGATTTACTTGATCGCCATGAAAAATACTTATTTATCGTTCTAGTTATGTAAAATGAAAAATTTTAATCATTTTAAAATAAAATATATTTAAAGTTCATTCAAAGAATTGGGCTCATGGCCAAATGGATAAGGCGCCTGACTACGAATCAGGAGATTCCAGGTTCGACCCCTGGTGAGCTCGGATTATCTTTTGCCATTATTTTGTTAACTGATGATGGCATATCGTGTCACTTTAAATTTTTTTTTTCACGTAACTAAGAGATGCCTTTAAAAAATTTTGAATTCGAGAAAAGTCTTCATGTGTGCAATGTGAAAGTGCGAAATAACTTTTTTTTGCATCAAATTTTCACGCATTGTCAATGACCTGCTCATTAAAATAAGTTTTTTAATTTTCAGAGGAAAAAAAAAAAAAAATTTACAAGTTTTCAGTTGCGGGTTGGGTGGATTGAACACCCGACCTTCAGATAACAAATAAACTTCAGTCTGACGCTCTCCCAACTGAGCTAAACCCGCTACATTCCTATAAAGGAAAGATTTCGGTTTAATTTATATAATCTTCCAAAAAGAAAACCTGCAAATTGTGGGGATCGACAGAAAATCAGTCCTGATTAAAAGATAAAACGTGAATCTGAAACCAAAATAAAAATATTTGTTCTTTTTTTTCTAAAGATGAAAAAAATGGACCCAATTAATCTGTCAAACAAGGATTTTCTTAAATACATGGAAGGAATAGAAGAGCGAGCAAAAAAGATGCATCAAGTTATAATAGAAACCAATTCTCCTCCTACGACTCCACTTCCTCGTTCACAAAGAATGCAACCTTATTCTCGTTTTCGTGTATTTTCTTCGAAACCACAATCACGACTGAAACCTGTCGACTTGGAGATTGAAAAAATCTTATCTCCCAAACGCAAGTATGCTTTACAATCTCCGTCACCAACCGCGCCCGATACACCCGATACACCCGATCAACTTACTTTGGGGTCACCATTACGATTACATAGACGATCATCCGCGCAAGTTGACAATCAAGTGTCGAAACAAGATTCCAATTTTCAGCAATCCACTTCTCAACAGTCACCAGTCCCCGATACGTCAGATGATATTGATCAGATTGCACAAGACGAATTAGAAATACTTCGCCTTTTTCGTTTTTAATACAATATTATATAGCATGTAAATTTCATCACCCAATCAGGGTTAGAAAAATTAGATATAACCCGGTAATTCTACTATGGTTTTATATTGTTCTTTTTTTTTTTCTTTCTTTCACAAAATTAATAAATGTCAATATAGAAAGTTCGAATTGGTAGGTTTCTAAAAACCAATTTCGTAATAAGATCACAACGAGTTTTTAATGTTTTAACATTTTATAATAAGAGATCATAGGAATTAACTTCTAAGATGTAATTAAAAAATACATTTATCGTTATGAATTTTCATTTATAAAGTTTCGATCAAATTAAAAAATATTATATTGATAGTATTTTTTAGGATAATACGCCTAGAAATTGAAATTATTCAAATTCTCAACAAAAGGAATCCGAGACATTTATTAAGTTGAAATAATAATTAAAAGAATACAGTGATATGATTTTAGGTATGGTCGACGGTTACAAAAGAAAGAAGCTGTTCACCTGATTCTTCAATGGATATAATTGCCTTGAAATCAGTATTGGATTTATAGGTTGTAATTGAACATATGGGACCTTTGCAATAGAAAGGGGGGAAACTGCCGGAATAAATCAATTTTACTTTTATATGCCAAATATGATTTTTAGGTCAAAATATGTTCAGATTTAGCATTAACTCATTTCTTATTTTTTCCAGCCGTTTCCCCCTTTTCTATTGCAAAGGTCCCATATGATTTCATTTTCCTAAAAAGCATGTGATTAAATTTGTCTTCATTGTCTGATTCGTTACTCGATTTCAGAAAAACATATCATCTTGATAGAATCAAAAAGATCGGCCTTAGTGATTCTCCATTGCAGGTTCAAATTCATTAGCAATCAGAAAACCTTAGCATAGATCTCGCATTGGTAGTATACGGGTCAATCTAACTAACTTAAACGTATAATCATTACCAAATTGACTGAAAATATGTCACTTTAAAGCAATTAAATAAAATTATTATAATAAATTATTGTAATATGTTAACCAACGTACCTGGTATTTTGTGTTCTGATACATTGATTTCTATCATGAATAGTATGTTCTCGACAATCCATCTATTTCCCTATTCCTGCTATGAGTTTGACAAGTAGCATTTCTAGGTTGATGAAATAAACGAATAATTTGAATTACCGTTATTATGAAGAGATTCAACATCTTTTATGATATTCAGACAAAATGGAATCATATAATACTTCAATATATAATATCCTTACCTATGTCATTATTCATAAGTCCCAGTTAATTTTACTTAATTGAAGTCCTTTATTTAAATAATTTACGATTTTGCTGCTCTACGTAGGAAATGAACTGACAAATTAAGGACAGAAAAATACTTAACCCCATCTCTATTTACAACTGAATTAAATTTTGCATTTGTATGTGAATGATTTTCGCGCCAATTTTTTAAATAAATTCTTTTGCTTATGATTTCATGGTTTTTTTTAAAGTTTATCAATGTTTCACAAAAAATCTCGTTAATCGTCATACTCATTTCTTCTGTGTTTATCAAACTGAATTTAATGGCAGGTAAAGAATTTAAAATCACAGCTCATGGCGATATTTTCTAATCGTATAAATGATTGAGAGTCATCTGATTTTGTAATATATGATTTTATTTTATCTCTTAATTTTTAGGCAAATAAACTGGTTTATCGGGATAAGCGATATTTAAAGCTGTTTGAAGAACATATTGTAAATCGAATAGATTAATATATTCATCATAAAATGTTAAAATATCATTAATTCTTTCAAATGCGTGATCCCGATAAGGTTTCCTACACAAACTTCCACCTTGTTCTAATGCAGAAAATGTTCCACATTGTGTACAAATAAAGATTTCACAAGTTTTAATAAAATATGAAAATCCCAATAAACCAGATAAAAAATTATTTAAATGAATTGATAGTCTAAAAAAGAAAGATTTGTTTTAGTTAAAAAAAAAAACTTATTTTTTTTTGATACATTTCTCGATATAACTTACTCGTTGTATCTTTGAGCGTAAACTCTTGATAAAGAATTTAATGAGACCTTTGCTTTAATGAAAACTTCAACGTTATCAATTTCATGATTTTTATGAGGAATTTGCGGAAGATAAGCATCATCGGAAATCCATTGATTAGTCTGATGACAAAGACCTACAAATCTTGGTCTTGAGGAAATACGATTACAATTCACACATTTATAAAGTGCGCAATATTGAAGTCTCTTTGGAAGATCACGAAGAAATTGCGTGTATAGCAAAAGGGTATCATTTTTCATGTAATAATAATCTGTGGCAATCGATCGATCAAGGGTTAGCTTCTTATTCTTAATGATAAACGATATGAGTTTATAAACATACCGTCAATTTTAATATATTTCGCCCATTCAGATTTACCAAAATATCCGTCATAGAAATCACGTTTAACCAAGGGAATTTCTTCGGAAAACAGATCCCATTTCTTCGATAATCGATTTGGTCGATGAATATCCACGCAACTTTTAAATATTTCAAATAAATTCAATAAATCGAACTCAACTTCAATTTCTCTTAATTGCTTCAAACTTGTAAGAACATCACATTGATTATGACCTGGATTTCGATAACCTGCATGTTCAGGTGTCGCTGACAATGCATCACATCTTTTACATATATAAACTTTATATTTTTCAAAGAAACTGTCCATCGATCGATTAAATACTTCAAAATTTAATCCTACCCTTCATGATAAACGAGGGACTTTATCAGTTTATATTTATAAATGAGCATTCGGAATTCTTCATCAAAATGGATAGATTAGATTTTACTTACTCATAAAAGAGGGTTTCTAATGTCATCAAGTTTAATTTAGTATCTCGAAGAGCATCAACCGTCAAAATTCGTTCGACCTTATGTGAATATTTGACTCGGAAACATTGTAAATCCTCATCCGTTTTACCAGGGATGGTTGTAATCTTTCGACATCTTAAACAGTGATTTAATGCGACCGAAGATTTCTTTTTTAATAAAGAAGGGAGTTCCTCCAAAAATCGATTAAATTCATCCAATGTCTTTGAATTTCTCCTATAGTCCTCAGCTCTAATGTCTATAAAAGCGTAACATACATCAATTATTAATATTATCGAATTTTAAATCGAAAATTATTCCAAGTTCACATACATTCTTCATCGAATAATATAGCCCATTGTTCCTCGTCCATTTCGCTGAATAAAATGTTTTAAAATTTGATCAAATTAGAATTTATAATTCACACAATTTTTATTAAAGCCACAACTTGTTGTCTTGTTTGAGTAAACTTTGTGTCGGATATTCATCTGCAAAATTTTTCTGATAATGGTTTATTTATAATGCAATGAGTTCGTGGCGGTGTTCAAATTGTCAAAGCCACAAATCATTTTTTTGACAACAATTCGAGATTTTGTTAAAGTATTAAAAAAATCGACAGCCGTAATTATCATCATGTCTTGATATATAATTTTAGAGTTCCGTTCGAAAAGGGCATTCGAATAAGATCGATATGCAATATGATTTGAAAATTTACTTTGTCGATTGATTATTTTTGAAAAGAATGAATAATCCAACAAATCTTGTCTTAGAATACTGAGATTCGAATTATTCGAAATTCGAACGGAAAATCCTATATAATTTATTTTACAATATTGTATTTCTTAAGATGGCGAAGCTATTTCACATATACTTACTTGAAAAAAATATTATAATAATAATAAGTATTTAATAAACTATGATAATTACAAAAATAATTAGAATTAATTAAAATTATAAATATATTAAAAAATTATTATTTATCTTATTAATTAATTTAAATATAATTGTTCTATTAATAATGATTCTAATGTAATGATGATAATAATTGTAATGGTTATATTACTACTATTATTATTATTTATCTATCATTATTAATATTGATGATAGTGTTAATAATAATGGTAAAATAAAAAAAATGGAATGGAATAAAAAGATTTTATGATTGTAAAGACTATGGTTATAATAATTATAAAGATTGTAATTATAACTTAATTAATGATATTAATAATTTTATTGATGATAGTTTTAATATAATTTTATATAATTCATAAATATTATGAATGTTTATGATTTAATTTTAATTATTTATAATAAAATTTTAATTATTCAAAATTATAATTAACTTTAATATAATAAAATTATCATTTTAAACATCAAATTTATCATAATTTTATAATAAAGAATTTGAAGAATTTGATTAGTTGCTTCAATATAATAAGAGATTTTTAATGTAATTTATTGGTTAAATATTATGTGATAGATAAAAATTTATTATATGAAAGGTGGTCAGTAGAAAAAGAGGAAATCCACTTTTAGTTATAAATTTTTTTATTGGTTCACTCTGCTGATCATGGTCATGTGAATAAAACTAGCTTAATAACTAAAATTACTCAAAATTTGTAGATTTCTTCCTTTTCTATTGACCGTTCCCATATCATCAAGTCTTATTATATTAAAAGTTAACTTATATTTTAAAATTGTATTAAACATATTAATAATATTTTTGATAAAAGTATTTGATTTTAATTTTAGATTTATGTTTAAGTTTTTATTTATGTTAATATTTTAATTATTTATTTTTTTTAAAAAAAAAATGTATTTAAATCTTTTATTAAAAAATTATTTATAAGACTTTAATAATCTAAAGATTGAAAAATATTTATATAAATTAAAATAATTTTATATTAATATGATTAAATATAACTAAAAAAAAAAAAAATATATAATAAAAGGAATTACTTAATTGATAAAATTTCTATAAAAAGAAAAAAGTCATGATTATTTTAAAATAAATTTTGATTATTTAATAATGCAATATATAGATTTATAACAGGTATTTTTGCAAAATCAAATTTATTTTAAGAAATAAGATCTAATTATTTTAAAAGTAAAAATTTGATTTTTTAAATAATATAATACATATATTTATAATTAATATTTTTGTACAATTAGATTTACTTTAAAAGAAATAAATCTTAATTATTAAAAATAAATTTTGATTTTTAATAATATATAATTTAATTTATAGATTTATAATAAATACTTTTACATAATTAGATTTACTAATAAAAATATTTTTGATTTTTTAAATAACTCTAATTATTTTAAATATAAATTATTAATGAATAAAAATTATTAATTAAATTTTCATTTTTTTTAACTTAATTTAATATTTCTCTAATATTTTTAATATTTTCTATTGTTTAACTTTAATTAATATCAATTTTATTCTAATCAAAATTTTGATTAAGATCAAATTATGTGACTCTATTTATAATTTAACTATATAAATTATTTTATAAGTTATAATATGAGTTATTGTATAAATAAATTTTTAAATATATATATAGGATATAAAAAGTATTGGCTGTCTAATTAGCATGATAAAAAAGTAATACTTATTATTATATTCCTATAAAATCAAATCAGAATTGTTTTTTATTTATATATAATATGTACTTAATAATAAATATAAATAAAATACTATTGTAATATATAAAGTAGAATTATATAGATATACAAAAAAAAATTTTACATTATAGTGTGAAAAATTTGTCACAGTAATATATCTTAGAAAAGAACTTAGTGAAAGTCAAAGAGGAGGAATTATTGTAATAAAATATTAGATCATATAAATGCTAGAATTTCTGTAGTTATTAGTTACTTTCTTTCTTCTGTATGATATGTATAAAAAACATATGAACTAAAAAAACTTCTAAAGAAATGAACAGATTAACTACAAATTCTTAATAAGTTTAAATGTAAATACTTAAGTGTTTGGTAATTAGAAATAAAAAAACTGTTATCAATCCTTTTCATAAATATATTTAAATAGTGTAAATAAATTATTTCTAAAAAACTATCTACAATAAATTGGTGAAGCAAGGTCTCCCTCACATATTCCTTGGTTTAGTCTATTAATTTTCAAAAAAAATAAAGAAAACATTTACTTTAAGCTTGTACTTATAAAAATTAAACAGTTGAAAATTTTAAAAAATTTATTTGATCAGACAAGTCTACTTACATACAATTTAGAACTTTAGATTTTAGGCATGCATAACATAAACCTTCTAAAGAATTCACAGACTGTATTGTAGCTACAGTTCAAAAATACTTTAATTGTATGTTTTAGGAATATTTTTCTTGAGTTAGTATAAATTTATTAGTTCTTTTAATAGGTTACATAACTGAAAATACAGTTAATTCTTGTTATAATAAACTTTATATTTTAAACCTCAACTTCGCTATAAGGCTATAGTGAAGATTTTAAGAGATTGATTAGCTAATTTGCTATAACAAAAGTATTTTTATTATATTTTTTCAAAAAATTTATTATATCAAGAGTTTGCTTTATCAAAGTTAACTGTATACATCATAAAATTTTGGTTAATTATACAATTTTTTCAGTTAAATTTCATGTAAAAAAAATCAAAAAAATCATTTTTTAAAAGGACAACACACCTATTCATATTACAAAAATTACACATTTCTTAATTAAATTTTTAAGTATTGAGTTACTTTCTTGCCAGCTCAGAGCCCTGATATAAATTTGATAGAAAATAGTTGATTATATATCAAAGTTAAAATTCATTAATGTAATTCTTAACTATCAAGTATTACACAATTAGAATAAAGGATTTTAGAAAAATGAAATGCAATACCTATAAATTATTACTACAATTTGATTAAATTAATGCTACATCAAATTCAAGTTATTCTTGTAACAAATAGTAATCTAATGAAATATTAACGTTAACCTGAAATTTTAATAATATAAAAAAATTAATATATTATTTATGTCATAATAAATTTTTAAAAAATAACCAATAATTTTTATATCCTTGTATGTTATTTCTCAGATAATGATTTACATCAAATTCTAATTAGCTTAAATTATAGACTTATTTTAGATCAATTTTATAATGCTTTAAAAAAGTTTAATCAGTATTAGATATTTGACATATATCAACTATCAGTTAACATAAATTGACATTTGATACTACTACTGCTTAGTTTATTTAACATAAAATATTACATATCAATCATAAGGATATCAAACAATAAGATATAAGTTAATAAGCTTACTTAGAATTAGTGTGAACTATATTATTCCTTTTAGTTTATTAAACCTGTCTCTAAACTGTTAATTCCTTAAGATATATAAATAATATATATTTAATATAAAGGTATTTTTATTAAAGAAATGAATTAATACAAAAGTTTCTAATTATATTATTTAATTATAGATCTTTAAATTTAACTGTTGAATTAATATTTAATCCTAATCCTAATTTTATCTCAAATTTTTTAGATATTTATAATAAAAATATTATATGACAAGCTAATTATTCTATAATTTTTTTTGCTAAATTTCAGTTGTATTTCAGTTTGTATTTTTATTTTCTATTTCTATTTTTCTGTTTCTATTTTCTATTTTTTTCATATTTTGTTTTCTTGTATCCTAATTATAGTTAATTATAAATATTTAGTTAATTTTATTATTTAACTAATTATATCATTATCTATTTAACTATTATATCATTTATATATTCTAATCATATTTATCTAATAAATATTTATTATATTAAATCACATGATTTACTATACCTTAACCAATATATCATTTTATGTAATTATTATTTTACTATATTTTATATTACATTTACTATTTTTTATACTATTATTTTATGTTATTTTATTTTTTAATATAATAGAATTAATTATAAGAAAAACTTAACAAAATATAACTTTTTCTTAAAAAAATTATTCAAAATAATAATATTACTAATAATTCTATTTCAAATAATAATATTTGTATTTTAAAATAAACTTAATAATATATTAGTAATGCTAAAATTTTAGAAATATTTAACATATTAAAAAATAAACTTAACAATATATCGGTAAAAATATTATAAATATTAAATATATATTACTAGTTTATTAATTTAATTTATTTTAAAATTAGAAGAACACTTTTGTATTTTATTTTAAAAATTGATTTTATCATTAAATATAAAACTGAGATATAAGTCTTATTATAAAAATTATTAAAAAATATATTATATATTATTATTTAATAACTAGTTGCTAATCTGTTGCTTTTCAATAGAGTAGATCATATGACATTACATATATATCTAAAAAAATAATCTTGTACAATCAATTTTGAAACTTGAACTTAAATTTTACTGGAAAACAAAATTTCTTTTTTTTGAATTGTATAATATTACACAATTTAATCAGTTTATTTATACAGGTAATTTAAGCATTACTATTATTACATTTTTTTATTATATAAGATAAGATTAAAATATTATTTATTTTATATTTTTTAATAATTTAAAAAAAGAAATAAAATTTACAAATTAAAAAAGGTAGTAAATCAATTAAAAATATTAAAAGACATTTTTGCAAAAATAAATAACTTTAAAAAAGCAAATAAAACATTTAGTAATACCTACTTAAATTATTTTTATCATGATTAAACTTTTGTCATTCAAATTTTATGATTGATTAAATTTTTGACTAAAATCTAAACTTTTGACTAAATTTTTAGCAAATGATTAAATAACTAAATTATTTTATAATATATAAATTATAAAATTTTATTTATTTATCTTTATTAAAAAATATATTATTATTTAATATTTATTAATTTTAACTTAAATCTTTAATTATTTATATTAATTAAAAATATAATAAAAAATATTGCTAATTAATATTATAAATAAGAATTATTTATATAGAAAATTTACTAGAAAAATCAAGCTCTAAGAATATTTTTGACTAAAATTAAAGTCTCATTACATTTAATTTAATAATATCAAAAATTAAAATGCAATAAAAATCAAAATTTTGTTAAAAAATTTTCAGAACTCAATTTTTCTATTAAACTTTTTATATAGTAAACAAAATATAATAAATAATATTTTATTTACAAAAATTCAAACTTTCTAAAATTTATAATAAAATAAAATATTATTAAAAATTATAAGTTAAAATCTATAAAAAATCTATGAAATAAAATTTTAGTATTTTGACATTGTTATATAACTAAATATTTTAGTTTTGTTTAGTATTATTAAAAATATTAGATATCAAAAATTTTATTTTTAATATTTTCATTAGAAACTAAATTAAATATCTAAATTTTATTTATTATTAAAAAGAAATTATTACTATCAATGTTATTACTAATACTATGATAATACTACAATAAAAAATAAAATAAAACTTTTAATAAAAAAGCAAGATTTTTAAGGAATTATTTAAATAACTTTTAAATTTTTATTTTAATTTTAATATATAATAATAAAAATGCTTTAAATTTAATTTTATATTAATTAATATTAAAATAAAGAAAATAAAAAGTAAAATTATCACTAATAATAAAATCAGTATAAAATCAGTATTACTTTTAGCATTACTTTAGTATCTCTGATTATGATAATTAGAATCTCATTATAATAATTGATATGATATCTACTAAGTTTACTAATATTAAAATATCAAAATGTATATTGTTATATTTATGTTACTTAGGAAAATTATTTTTTAAAGAGTATGATATAATTATTTTAATATGATATCTTTGTAATTAGAGATCTTATTATTTTTAGTATTACTATAGAATTTTAATTATCTTATAATAAATTTAAATAATTTAAAATTCTTATTAATTTATTATATTTTATAAATATTTATAAAATCTTTTATATTTATTTTGATTAATTTATATTAAAAGAATTATTACAAAAAAAAATAATATTATTAACGTATAATCCTTATGAATTGCGACAGTTAGATGGAATATTCGAGTAGTGATTCTTTTAAGTTTATGTAGCAATTCAATTTAGTTTATTCCAAGATTTATAGTTTACACGGTAATGTACTCATGACAATACTAAAAGCAGAATAGCTCAATTGATTTAAAGATGTAATAATATATTTATTGATGATAAATATAAAAATAAGAAATAATAATAATATATAAAATAAGGAAATAAGAAAGAATTAAGAAGTCAAAAAAGTTAAAATACTAATTAGAATTTTAGACCAGATGCCCCTACAAGAACTATTAGATGTGTATCTAAAAGTGAAGCTAAAGGAAAACTAAAAATGAACTACAAGTAAACTTCAGTTTATATGATTTTATCGCTCTCTATTTATATTAAATTAATATATAGACAGATATAACAAATAAATTAAATATATCTAATATGTTCGATATGTCAAAGATATTAATTATATCAAATATGTTCAGTATATTAAATATATCAAATATGTCTAATATATATAACATTTAGATCTACAATATACTACGCTATATTCATCAATCCAATCCTGTTACAAATAAGAAATATAAATAATAAAATAATAGATTTTTTATTATATTAATAAATTTATATTTGTTAAATAATATATTTTATATATGATTTTTTTATCTGTTAAATGATTATAAAGTTTTTTTTATATAATTTTTAGAATTCTAAATTAGATCAGGTCAATCTATTTACCTAATTTAATCTGATCTGAAAATTCAGATCAGATCAATAGATTTTTAGGTTAATGTTAGATCAAATTAACAGTTTGATCTAATCTAACCTGATCTGATAAATTTAGGTTAACTAATCATTCTTAAACAATAGTTTTATTATTTTTAAATTATAATTATATCATTTTTAATCAATAGTTTATCATTCAATTATAATGATTTATTATTATTTAATCAGAATAATAGTTTTATCATTCAATTAAAATGATGTTTTTATTATTTAAGAATAATGTTTATTTTTCAAATTATAATGATAGTTTTATTATTCAAGAATAATAATTTATTATTTAAAAATGATATTTTTATCATTCAAGAATGATAGTTTTATCATTTAATTAGAATGATTTATTATTATTCTTCTTAAATGATAACTAATTGTTTTTCTTAAACAATTTAGTCAGATTAGATCAGATCAGAATTTTGTTTGATATAACTTGATTTTTTCAATTTAGGTAACTTGATTGATCTGATCTGAACTGACTTATTTAGAGCTCCAATGATTTCTTTATCTATTAAATAATTATAAAATACATGTTTTTGTATAATTTTTGTCTGTTAAATAATTACAAATATATATTTTATACATATTTTTAAATATATTTTTTCTACTTTTCTGTATTAAGTATAAGTTTTTTATTAAGAAAAAATATATATTTTATATTAAATTCTATAAAAATTATATTATAAAATATTTTATAAAATTTTATATTTAATTTTTTATTAAATAATAATACTAATTATATAATTTTTGTATTCTATTTTTATTAATTTATATTCTTTTACTTTACTTTTAACAAAAAAAAAAATCTTCTAAAATATATTATATCTTTTGATAGAAATCAAAATTATAAATTTCTTATCTGTCATAAAAAAAATTAAAAAACAGAATTACTCTTTTACTTATAGATATTATTATCTTATAATACTAATAACTAAAAAATTAGTATTAACGCAAAATTAACAAAGGAATTCAGCTTTAATCACTACCTTAGGGAGAGTTCTGAAGGATTTACAAATAATTATTACTTCAAATGATAATGTATATTTAGAATAAACTTTAAGGATTTATTATAAAATAAAGAATTCAACACAATTATATTTGTTAGCATATAACTATTATTAGTATTTATCTTATTGGTGATAAAAACTATTAAATTCTAATTATTTACAAAATTATTTTATTACAGTTGTCTACTGTTATTTGCCTTAACTAAGTCCTAAAACTATTCTATTTATACTAAATTTACTAATATAATAAATAAATATTAATTGATTACAAATAATACAGTCAACTTTTGTTATAACGAACTCTATGTCCTAGACCTCAACTTTGCTATAAGGCTATAGTGAAGATTTTAAGAGATTTGATTGACCAATTTGCTATAACAAGAGTATTTTTATTATATTTGTTCAAAAAATTCGTTATATCAAGAGTTCACTATATTAAGAGTTGATTATAAATAATTAATAATACAAAATGATTAATAATATACCAAAATTTTCTGGTGACTTCTGGATCTTTTGCATAACCTTCATTTAATTCATTTTTTTCATCTTTGTCATTTTCATCATCTAATATGACGTAATTAATATAACTTTTGATTATATATATTACATGATTTTTTTGAATTAATATCTTCCTATTACAATATAAATAAGATTATAAAGCATACATTATCTTAAGTAAAAAGATATAAAGCATTACTAAACTAATTTTTTAATAATAATTATTAGAAGAACTGATATAAGTAAAATTATTTATTTGCAAATTTTATTTTTAAAGATAAAAGTAAATATATATATAAAAGGAAAAAATATAGTAAAAGAGATATATAGTATAATGATTGAATAGATAATGACATTATTCAAATGAGTTTAAATAGGTATTTATCAAATAAATATATGAAATAATTATAAAAGATCTCAAATATTATATTATAAGAATATATAATTCAATTATATTCTTTTAAAAGAATTTCAAATGTAAAATTATTTTTACTAGAAAAAAGTATTTTTATCAGTTTTGAAGATTTATATATTGATTTAGTATATATAAATTAAATTATTTCTTATTTTACTTATAGACATTATAAGAACATTTCAAATATATATGTAATATATTATATATCAATAATTATTTATAAGATCTGTGTATAAAATTTAGACAAAAGTCATATGTATAAGTTATATTAAAAATAGAAAATTAATGTATATATTACATAATATTTATAAATAATTATCCATTTTTTTTTTTGATTTTTTTAGTCTAGATTACAAATTGATTTTGGGGAAATGCAGGGTCGGTCTTCTATAGTTTTAATTTAGTTTAGTTCTTTACGAGATTTTTGTAATTTCTTTTGATTTGTTTTTAATTTTATATTATCATACTTTCATAATAAAGAT
>CAJVPP010000368.1:0-34565 GCA_910592005.1 Funneliformis mosseae | reverse complement strand
TTCAAAAGGTGAAAAATTATACAATGGTAAAAAATACTTCCCTTTATAAATAAATTTATCCATTGATTTGATATCTTGTAAAATTCTTTACTCATAATTGAAATAATACAATCTTAATTAAAATTCTGATTTGTATTAAAACAAAAAGTCAAAAAAATAATATAAGTATCATATTATAATTGTACATTGTATTATTTATAAAAATTAGATCAATCTAAATATAATAAACAAACTCATGATTAAAATAATACAAAAAGAATTCTTCATGATCAAAAATTCTAATTTGTATAAAAATAAAAAGTTAAAATAATAATATATCATATTATTTATAAAAATTAGATCAATCCAAAAATAACTTACACAAATTAATAAATATAATATATCAAACAATCAGAATAGATCAACAATAACAAATCATTACCTTAGTAATAAATAAAAATCATAATAAAATTATTTGTCACAATTTAGTAAAAAAATCAATAAGTAATTTCAACATAAGTTTAACAAAAATTGATTAAAAATTAATAAAAAATAATGTGATTTCTCGACACAATTTCAACAAAATTTTAACAAAATTTTAACATAATTATAAGGTGTTATTTAGTCAATACATCAAAATTTCTTATAATTATAATATTATTTTATTTTGTAAAAAGTAAAAAAAAATATAAATATTATTGCATAATCCTTCAAATTACTATTCTATTATAGTAATAAATTTATCAAGATTAGTTTATTTTGAAAAGGCAAACTATTATTTTAAAGTTTCTTTTCTAAGCTTTTTAATAGACCTTAACTCTTCCTTTTTTATGCTAAAAGATTTTTCTTACTGCTTTAAATATAAAATTACTTTATCATAAGCCTCAATAACTTTTCTAGAAGTAATTATCAGTGATAAAGAATCTTTCTCTCTTTTGTCTCTTGATCAGGTAAAACTGCTTTTAAAATTTCTTCATCAGATATCATTTCATCTGTAATCTCAGACTTATTATACTTGATAAATTCTTCAGCGGAAAAAGAATTGTTAAAATCTAGTTTATTAATTAATACTTGAATTTCTTCCATCTCCTTTAGCTATTTAAGTTCAAATAATATATCATTACTAGTTTTATTCTCATTTTTATGATATTCTTTAGGTAAAATATCTGCTTTCACCTAACAATTTTCAATTATTTTATTTGTAACATTATCTCATACTTGTGCAATGTATTTTATATACTTTTTAATATCAATTTCAGAGAGTTTGATATAGTATTTATTAAATTTATCAAAAGTTTTAATCTAATTTTGTAAATAAAGCTTTTGATATTATACCTAAAATAAGTTGAATTAGAATTAATTATAAATAAAGTTAATGTCAATTATATTTTAACTAAAGAATTATTAAATCAATTATATTTCTCACCTTAAAACTATTTATGATATCTTGATCACAAGGTTAGAGGTGTATAATGATATTTGAAGGGAAGGATTAAATGATAATATTAGTCAGATGGATAGTTTCATAAGAACATGTATCAGAGCATTATCTATAAGAAGAATAATTTTCTAATTTTATCTTCTCATTTTTGTATCAAGTTTTTTATATAATCATTTTAGATTGAAACCTGCATCCAACTTTTTAGTTCTAATAGTATTTAACTGAAAGTGTTCATTTATCAATATTCTTAATAACCCTAGGATTTTCATACTTTTATATGAATAAAGGCTTTAGCTTTTTACTCTCTGTTGTATTGCATGTAAATAGGATCATTATATAATTCTTTAATTATTTCTTTCCTGATGTTTATTCATTAGATATCATTCAACATAATTTTATCTTTCAAAACAGTCCTATTTTGTCACAATTGAATATATCTTCAGGACTATATTTTTTTAATATTTACTAGAGATTCTTTCTCATTATTTCAAGATCTTTGAGCGACATACTTGTAACTTCTTTATGTATATGGTACTATTTAAGGTTATGTCATTTTTAAAGTTATCCACCCAATTATTAGACCTTTTAAACTTATTCTGCTTTAATAAAAAGCAAAACTCAAGGCTTTTATTGAAAGAATATCATCAGTAATAATAAGGCTAGCTTTAAGTGCGTTATCTACTCATATTACTAATGCTTCTTCAATGAGAAGGAATGAAGTTTTCTTATCACATTTCAAATTAGCTTAGTATTATAGATGAGGGAAAAATCTCTTAATAACAGTTGAAACTTAGATGAAACTATATTAAAATCATAATAAAGAATACGATAAACTTATTTAATATGATAAAAGCTGAAACTATCAAAACTATATTAAAAATATAAAAAAGAGTATGATTAAATTATTTTAAAGAGGTTTCAGCAGGCATTTATACTTGGTATGAATTGGTATTCACAGAAAACTAATAGTCTTTCTTCTTTAAAATGTCACTTACCATACCTTTATTAATATCATATTTATTAGCCAAGTCCTTTATTTTAAAAAAGATGATTATATTTTATTTTTTTCAAACAAAGTTCTTTTTTTATATAACTATAAGAGACTTTCATTTTTTTTAAAGGTTTATCTTATTTGTTAGTAGGTTGATTAAAGAAAAAAACTTGCATAAAAAATAAAATATGTAAAAAAAAATATGAAATATAAGACACAATGTGTAATGTAAATATTTATTCATTTTTTAATTTTATTTAAAAACTAGGTACAGAGAACTACAAAATTTTATATACATAAATCTAGTAAAATTCATTTTAAGTAAAACTTTGTTGTATCAAAAAAAAATTTGTTATAGAGAAAATTTATTATAAAAAGAGTCATTTTATATATAAATTTTTTTGACTTGTTAAACGTAATATAAATTTTTAATTACTAAATTCGGTATAGTAAGAATTTTTTTATATTTAAAAATCTGTCTGATACTGAAAATCTATTGTATTATAAAATTTATTATATCAAAATTCATTGTAGAAAGAGTTAACTGTATTAATTTTAAAGAATAATTTTATAATATAATATTTTATTAAAGTTAATATCTATAAAGATTTAAACTAAATTTATAATAATAAGTAAGATTGCTAAGTAAAATCTAGAGGTTTTATAAATCATCTAAATAATGAAAAATAAAATTTAGTAAAATTATATTAAAACTTTATTAATAAATCTGCAACAATTATTTTTAATTATTTTTAAATATTTTAAAATATATTATTAAAAAATTAATACTTTTATAATAAATTTTAAAATGTTTTTTTAAAAAAATGTAATTAACTAGTGATTTTTTAAAGATAAATAAATAATAAATTATTATAAAAAAAATTGAAATTTTAAACATATATATTTTATTATCTATAATATAAAATACTACTATTTAAAAGGTCTTAATGTGATTAAAGCTCTGAATAGTTCAGATTAATCCAAAAATTTTTGGTTCAGATCAACTTTAGTTCAGTTTCAGATTGCAAAAAATTCAATTCAAAAATTTTCAGTTTAGTTCAGATTTTTTTCGTATTATAAATCTAATCTGAACTGAAAAAAATCCAAACTGAACTGAAAATTTCAGATTAATCCAAAATTTCAGATCATTTAAAATGATTAAATTTATCGTTTCAAATGAACAATAAGAATCATTTGATTGGAACGATAAAATTATCATTCTAAACAAACAATAAGAAGATCGTTCAATTAGAATGATCAAATTATCATTCTAAGCGAATGATAAAAGAGTCGTTCAATTGAAATGATGAAATTATCATTCCAAACGAATGATAAGAAAATCGTTCGATTGGAACGATCAAAATATTATTTAAAATGAATGATAATAGAATCATTCGATTGGAATGATGAAATTATCATTCCAAATGAACAATAAGAAAATCATTTGATTAGAATGATAAAATTATCATTCCAAACAAATGATAAAAGAATCATTCAATTGGAATGATGAAATTATTGTTTCAAACGAACGATAAAAGAATCGTTCAATTAAAATGATAAAATTATTATTCTAAATGAATAATAAAAGAATCGTTCGATTAGAATAATAAATTATTATTCCAAACGAATGATAAGAAAATTGTTCAATTGGAACAATTGAAGTTATCATTCTAAACGATCCAAAATTTTGGATTAATCTAAAATTTTTGGTTCAGTTCAGATTTTTACCAGTTACAATTCAGTTTAGTTTTAGATTAGCCTATAATCTAGATCAAACTGAACCGTTCAGAGCATTAAATGTGATGAATTTAATAAATTAAATTTTATTTTGTAATTATTAAAGAATAAATTATTTTAAAAATTAAAAAATTAAAAAATTAATATATATTGATAATTATAAATTTTAAAGTTTAAAATTACTATTATTAGATATATCATAATATGATAAATCTAAATATTTTATTTTATTTTTTTATAATTATTAGATATCAAAATATTTTAATATTTTAGAAATAATTTTATACTTATAGTTTAAAAAACATAATTTTTAATTTTTAATAAAATTTTTAATCAAATATTTAATTATATTTTTATTTATAATTTGATTTAAATTATTAAAAAATCTTAAATTTAATAAGTTTAATTTTTATGACATTTTTTATTTAATAAAACCTTTAAAATAAGATCTTTAATTAATAAAATATATATTATTAAATTAGAAAATTTAAAGTTAATTTATATAATATAAATTATTTAAAAAATATTTTATTATTTGTGAATTTATTTTACTAAATTTAAGATTAATATAAATTTATATAAATCTTCATTAATTTTTAGATAATTATCTAAAGTGTAAGTGTAAAATACTTTTAGTTAAAGTTATACTTTAATGTTGATTAATTTTGATATTAATAAAATTAATTATGTTAATTTGATATTTATTATAAATTATTAATAAAATAATTATATCTGTCAAAATACAATTTGTCTATTAAAATATAATTTGATTAGTAATTTAATAATTTGCATTGAAATATAGTTAGAGCTAAAATTATACATATTATATCTGTCTTATATTTAATTTATTAAATAAATATTATATTACAGGTGATTATAATTTATAATGATATTATTTAAATATGATTGTTTAACTAATTTAAATACTTCAGATACTTTAATAGTTTCTATTACTTAATTTATATTAAATTAATTTAAGAAAATTATAAATATTTTTAATATTTTAATTTTTAATAATAGTTATAAAAAATTTTTTATTTAAATTTTTAATATAATTTTTATTATTCTTTTAATAAACATATAATTTTTAGTTATTTATTCTTTATATTAATAAATTTTTTTATTTAATAAATATTAAAAATTTACTAATTTCAATAATTATTTTTTTGATATCAGCCTTTTATAATAAAATTTGAATGTATATTATAAAATAAATATTGATTATAATAGAATTAAAATATTATTATTATTATATATATATATATATATAAATAGATTAAAAAAAGGTTATATTATATAAAATTGATATTATAAGCTAAATATTAAATTTTTTATAAGATATTCTTTAAAATTTTAAAATATTAAAATAAATATAAAATTATGATTTTAGCATTTATAAATGATAAATTATAAGTTTTAAAATAACTAATTATTAATTATTATCTATTATATTTGTTTTTAATTTTTAAAATATTAAATTCATATATAAAATTTGATATAATAAGATTTTAAGATTATAAATGATTTTTTTATATTAAAATAAATTTTTATTATAAATTTAATTTAAGAGTTTTAAAGAAAAAAATATTTTCATTTTATATTAAATATGTATTTTTAATATAAATTACAATTCTTTAATTAAATTTTCTATAATCTTTTATAAATAAATGAATAATAAATAATGTAAAATTATTGGATGTTATATAATATCAATTTATAATAATAAATTTTATTTATTAAAAAGGAATTATATTTTTTTATTTATTTTTATAATATAAAAATATCAAATTATATTTAATACTTATTAAGTAGTTATTTATTTTAATAATCATAAAAAATATAATAGCATACTTATCCTTTTTTTACAAATTTTACTTAATTAATTTCTTTTTTATAATATATTTTTATATTTAATAATATACTTATTCATAAATTTTAAAATTCTTTATAAAATATACTGATATTAAATAATTTAATAATTACTATTTTAAAAAAATTAAATATATATATAAATTAAAATTAAAATTTATTTTAGTAACAGATTTTAATTTATTAAAATTATTACATTAAGAAGTATTCAAATATGATATTAGTTTTATAATAATCTTAAAATTTATTAAGTAATATAAATACAAAATTGGTATTATTAATTAAATATCATATATTCTTTAAGATTTAAAATAAATATAAGTTTATATTTTAGTATTTTCATTTACCAAAATATAAGCATTTAAGTTTAAAAAATTAAGTTTTGCATTTATTTATGTAAACTATTATATTTGAATTATTTTTACTTTTATTTATTATTATTATTATTATTTTATTTAATAAATATTTTAGTATAACTTTATCCAATTGTATATATATGTTTAATTAAATAAATATTTAATTATTATAATATTCTTAATATTTTTTAATGACGAATCAATTTATCAATTTGTAGAAAATATTTTGACTTTTGATCACGGGTTTTACTAATAGCAAAAAGAACTTGACTTAATGAATTTTTTGAATTAGTATTAATGCTTGCTTTCAGTCAAAAAACTTTGTAAAATAATATTTATTTATGTTTGTTTATTTTTTTCTAAATATGATTTTGCTTAATAACATTATAATTATCATATTCTTTGAGAATTTCGATTATGAAAAACGCTCTTTCACAGATTTGATAATTATATTTTTTTTTTTTTGAAACGGTAGTCAAATTTTGTATTAAAAAGTATTAGAGATTTGAAATTACACAGATAAAAAAAATTTCTTGATTACAGATACTGTATATGGTTTATATTATACACTATATATATGTGTGAATTAATATTTCGAGCGAAAGCTAGTTTCGCACAAAATTTCCCTAATTAAAGTATTTGGATAATGGACGAAATCTGGGAGAAATGTTTCAGATTTACAGAAAATAGTTTGCGAAACACCAATTTAAAATGTGTAATTATTCATCGAAGTTGCTACAACATTTCAATCAATATGAAAGATATATTTTCTAACACAATGAACAAGGCTAATAATATGATAATTAGTATTAAATTTAAAAGGAACAAAGAATTGTTGTTCAAAAAGACAATATTCAAGGGCGTTGCACATGTGATGCGTGTGGGACATTACAATTATCGTCGGTTGCACACGTTTGAAGGTCAGCTAATCTTTACATTCAATTTTCATACCTTTCGGTTTGAAAACAATATGTCAAATTATTTTCCATTAGAAACAACAAATAATGATACTTTTGTAGCCGAGAAAAATTATACTAAGGGAGTATCTGAGTTTCATGAGTATGACCACAATAAAGATGTGACAAAGACAACGACACCTCAATTCAATAATTCCAACGAAGGATGTGCGGTTTCTTATTCAAACTTCGTGACAGAATCAATAGACATTAAGGATTCGGAAAAAAGTTCCTCTGTAGTTTCCATCATTCCAACAATGATATGCACGAATGATGAAAAAAAATTACCATTCTCTGAGCAAAATAATAACGGAGAGAATGCGAGAGAAACTTCTGATGAAAGTTTACATTACTCGCACCATTGTGAATATGTGAAGCAAAAGCCGAACAAGCTAGTTCGTGCCGATCTAGTTAAAGGTCAGAAGAGTATGGAGCTTAATAGGAAAGTTTATATATAAATAATTTGATCTTTTGATTTTAAATTATTGAAAATATTTAAAATTTATTGACATTGACATTTCAATTTTTTTTAGCTTTGCAAATGATTCACAAATCATGAAAATCATGAACAAACACTGCATTTCTTACAACAAGTATGGTAAGTTAAATTGATATCTTTATGATTCACAAAAGGTTAGGTTTATATTATTTATTTATGTAGGTCGTTGTAATGACGGTGATCGATGCTCCTATAAGCACGATCAAAATCGCGTTGGGGTTTGTAAAAAATGGCTCAAAGGAAATGAATGTTCTTCCGTCAAAAAATGCTTTCGTCAACATGTATTATCGGCCCATGTGATTCCACATTGCAGTCACTTTGCAAAGAGAATGTGCCTTAAAGGTAGTGAATGCCGTTATACACATGTAAAAGTCAGCAAGCGAGCAAGTTATTGTAAAGAATTCATGGTAGGTGGCTTCTGTGAGGAAGGTGAAATTTGCCGAAGAAAGCACGAATGGGGGAAGAATATAAACGCCCAAGGATGAAAAAACAAAAAAAAAAAAAAAAGATTGAAATTCTTTTTTTTTAAAAAAATTTTGACTAATTTTTTTGATTAATTTATCTTTTTGACGGTGAATAAAGGAAAAAAAAAAAAAAATCGGTTTCCTTGAAATGGTTAGTTGACTATCCATTGTTATATGTTTTGAAGAATTAAAATGGCCCTGAATTCCAAACTGTTGGTTCTACGATTTTGATTATATTTAAATGATTTTCTGTGTGACACTTTACTATGTATCAATTGGTATTTGGTAATTTCTTTTAATACAAACTTTTATGTATAAATATTAACTTTTATGGTTCGATAAAAAATCTCAATCTCGATATAGTAAGTTAACTAAATGCAAAGTAATGCAATTCACGAAATAAATATCACGCTTCACATTTTTTCATTTTCTCATTCTTTACATTTTTACATTTTTATTTTTTTATATATATAATTTTTTTTTTTTTTTTTTTTTTTTTTATTGTTTTAAAGTCCTTTTCTACTTCCCTATTTTGTAAGTAAAAATGGCAGCTACTCAAGGGACGGGTAAAACCGAAGAACTTGGTTCGAAGGAACTTTCAACAAAGCCTAAATTATCAAGCAAGGTTTCCGTCCTTTCTGCGGCACGTATGTTTGAAACCATGGCCGGTCCTTCAGTAAAGGACAAATCAGCAAAGTTTGAAACCAAGGGAACATTTAGGAACAATGAAAATTCAATAGGGGCAAAATTTGAACGTAAAAATCTTAATAAAGGATTTGAGTTAAATTCAAATAAAAATAATAATAATAATAATCCTTCAACCTTTGAAAAAAAAAAACTAAAAGATACTAATACTAGTATTACTGCCTCTGAAAAAAATATCACTCCCTCTTCAACTTCCTCCCTCTCCTCCTCTTCTTCCACTTTCTCCACCACCACCACCACCTCCACCTCCTCCATTATACCCGAAAAGAAAAGTCTTTCTCCAACCACCGATAAAATTAATTCCATTTATACTGATCCAAATAGAAAAGATTCTGCCATCGACCTGACGAAAAATTCAGAACAACCTCAACCTACTAGTACTGAAGCATTATTGGCTCGTATCTCTGCTTTAGAGGATGATATAGTAACTGTGGGAAAAGAATTGGAAGAGAAACAAGCTACCACAGCCCCTTCACAGAATAGAGAAAGTCAAAGTCGACATGAAGCTGAAGATGATAATATCAAAAGATCATCTTCTGACACAAAATCTTCAAGACAATTTTCAGACGTTTTTTCAGATGCAAGTACTACTACTACTTTTACAACTCATAATTCTACTTCTTCTGTTTCCCGTTCACGGGTACCATCATGTGAAGCAAATAGTAGTGTAGATAGTACGGAAATTCAATCGGAGAGGAAATATAATGATGAGGACCTAGAGAAAGCAAGACAAGAATTAACAAGCGAACATTGGAGTGAATTAGAGAGAACAAGAAAAGAACTTTCTGAACAATTTAAAGAGAATGAAGAAAGGATTCGTATGGAATTAATTAAATCACATAGATATCAAAATGAGGAACTAAAGAAAGCATGTGATGCTGAAAGAGATAGAATAATTATAGAAAAAGAGAAATTAAATGTATTAAAAGAGCAAGCAGAAAGTGAATTGATAGAATTTAAAGAATATACTGAGAATGAAAAACGAACTATGAAGCAAGATCATGAGAGGGAAAAGGAATTATTAAGGGAAGAACATGAAAAACAGTTGAAAAATAATCTTTCAAAATTACAAACCGAAGCCGAATCTAAACTTAATGAAATAATAAAACAAAACGAAATTGAAAAAAATACGCTTCTTCAAGAACTCAGAAATAAATTAGATAATAAAGAAAATGCAGTTTTGGCGTCAGAAGAATTACATGGGAAACTAAACGATGCTAATAATGAATTGTCTAATTTACGTCTCAAATTATCCGATCGGGATACAGAGGTTAACAAGGTTAAAGAAAGTTATGAGAAATTGGAAAGTTTAATATCGGATAAAGAGGAGCGAATTCAAAAACTGGAGAGCCAACTTGAGAATATTCGAACAGAAGGAGACGAGAAGATTAAACAGAAAAATAAAGAGCTTCTTGAATTGGAAGATTGTCATAAAAAAGACCGCGAAGAGGCGATTGCTACATTACGTGCAGAATTGACATCATCACATGAGCAAGCTCTTGGGAAACTTCAAGAACAGCTTGTTAAAGTAAATGAAGAACGCGAGCGTTTCATTAAGCAAGAAATGGAAAAGGGCCGCTCTAATGAATTCGAATCAATACAATCACAATTGAAGGAAGAACATGAAGCAAACATTGCCGAATTAATGAATAAGAATGAAACTCTTGAACGTAAACTTTTGGAAAGTGTTAAAATTATAGAAGATACCAGTCGTCGCCTTGAATCTGAGGAAAAATCTTATTCGGAACTCAACACGAAATATAAGCAGTATGTTCAAAAAAATCTGCAATTGTCGGATGACCTCATAAAATTACGCAAAGAAGTTGAAGAACTTGAACAAAAGAATGAGACATTGGAAAAAGAAAAGGAGAAACTTAATTCAGAAACACAACAATTAACTTCAGAATTAGATAACGTTAAAGAAGAATCGCAGCGTTTACATGAGGAGAGTTTAACGATGAAAGGTGAAGTTGAGGAATTAAAGGGAGAACGTAACAAGTTAGCAGGAGTTATATCGATTATGAAGGAAAAATGGGAGATTCAATATAGAAATTTAAGGGAAGAATTTCAACAATCACAAATGGAAAGGGCTACTTTACTTTCCCAAGTAACTGATTTACAGGATGAAAATCTTAACTTAAAATCATTTTCTAGGGATTCTGAACAAATATCCGAAGAATTACAAATTGCCAAGAAGCAAAATGAAGCTTTCTCAAAAGCTTTGGAAGAACAACAAAGTGGAATGCAAACTTTAATGAAGGATATGGCTTCTGCTCGTGAGGAATGGCGACAAAAAGAAGCAGAAATTATCTCTCATTACGAGTCTATTGAGTCTGAATTAAAGATGAAAGAATCTGAGTTGGATATCCTACGTTCCGAAAAACAAGCCATGGAACAAAAAATTATTGCCGTTGGTAAGGAAAAGGAGGCAGCAGTAATTAAAGTACGTGAATTGGAGATTGAAAAGACAAAAATTGAAGGCGATTTGTCAAACATATCGAAAGAAAATAATGGAAGATCAAGTCAGTTTACAGATGCCAAGAAACAGTTGGATAGGTTAAATGAACAAGTTAAAGATTCAATTCGAATAAAAGAAGAAGATGAATCACGTATTCTTCATCTTATTAAGGAAAAGGAAGAATTAGAAAATAAATTATCCAATGGTTCTGGTGTACAAAGTGATGATGAACTTACAGCTAAGCTAAATAAAATTGAAATTGAATACGAGAAGAAAGAAACGGAAATATGTCAATTGGAAACAGTCAAAAAACAATTGGAAACGCGTATCGAAAGTCTTGAAGCATCAACATATCGTCTTACGACAAAATTGAAAGCAGCCGAATTAGATGCTGAACAAACTAGACAAAGTGCAGATAATCAAGTACGTGAGCTTCAAAGCCGCTTTTCTAATTCGCAGGTTGAAATTGAACAACTACATGGTCAGGTTACAGAACTTCGACAAGAACTGATCGAAAAGGAACATATTGTAGAAACGCATAAAAGAAGTTCTGCAAATAAGGATGATGCAAATGCAAATGCTCGACTTTCTAATGCTACAACGACTATTACGACTCTTAATAAACAGTTAGAGACTTATAAAATATCAAAAGAAGTTCTTGAAGGGCAAATCGCGTCACTTAATAAGAAACTTTCGGAAGCTGATGATGAGCAGCACAATGCTATACAGAAAGCCGAGAAATCAATAGCGCAAGCTGAAAAAACCATATCCGGGCTTCGTAATAAACTTGATATAATTCAAAAAGAACAGGCTCAAGAAAAAGATCAACTTATCCACAGTCATCAAAATGCAATTAATTCTCTTAAGAAGCAATATGAAGAAGATTTTGAAAAACTTTCCAAGACAATGCAAATGCGTATAGAGTCCTTAGAAAAGCGACAGATCAATGATGTTGGAAAAGTTGATTCAAGCAAATTAATTGATTTGGAAAGGAAACTTAAAGAATTGGAGAATACATTGAAAGAATCGCAAGTAGATTGTGATCGATTAACAGAAAAACTTGCACTATCACAAGAGGATCTTATGGAAGCAATAAATGATAAACAACAATTGTCACGTGAAAAACGAGATGTTGACAAAAGGCTCAGGACTTTGGAATCGCATTATCAAGAGGTAATAAAATTAACAATTATCATTGTTTGTATCGTGAGTTTGATTTGCTGTATTTTAACGTATTTTATTTATTAACAGGTCTTGCAAAAGAACATGGACTTGACTATTCAATTGAGTTCGAAATAATTGGTTTTTATCTCGTGTTTTAGAGCGAATTTTTCATTTTCATTTTATCTTTACCGTACCGTCTGTGATGGTTTATAGAATTTAAATCATCATCATTTCATTTATTTTTATTTTTTTTTTTTTTGTAATTATTCCTCTTGTAAAAATATTTGAGTTTGCATAATACGTTTTTTAATTGGGATTCTTGTTCATTTATCATTCATTATTTAAATGTTTTCTTTTTTAATTTCATTCGTTTCTTAATCTGACACGACACATTAATTTATAGTGTACAATAAGAGCAAAAATATTTTAATATATATATATATTGTATAAATTTATACTTTAAAAAATAATTCATAGATACTAATATATAATATAAATCATACTTTAATTAAAATTTTCATAGACAAACTTATTAAATAAAATAAAATAAATTAAATAAATGATTTTTTTTTTTTTTTACATTTAAATTAATTATTCAATTCCCCACACCAAATCTTCAACTTCTTCCCAATTTTTACATTCTCTAACATTAGGAAAATGACCAATTAAATACCTCACAGCTCCTTCAAATTCCCATAATAAAGTGTACCACATTGCTCTTCTTTTAAACATTCTTAACGATATTTTTTGTTTACCTCCGATTTCATTATTATATTTTTCTATGAATCCCTTCAACAATAATTTTGAACATCTTAATACTGAAATATAAATTGGTATCAAATCGAACAATGGATCACCTCCATATACTTGCGAATCACCAAAATCGATGATCGTCGTAGGTGTCCAATAACCCAATAGCTCATCGTCATCATCATCTTCTGAACAATTATTACGATGCTCTTGATGATTATGGTCAAGGTTGTTTGAAGAATCCGCGGAGGGTAAAACGACACCTAATATATTTTCGGCATTCAAATCACCATGTAAGATACCTGCTAGTGGTCCATCAAGTTCCGAATTATGCAATTCATACGATGAAGATGGTAAATATGAGGAAATTTGTGAAATTAAATGAAGTGGAAATATCAACCATCCAGAATGAACTTTCGATGCCCGTGATATTTGAAGTTGAATAAATTGATGAAATGGATGTTCAGGCGTTGTTCCCTTCGTATTTTCCGGAATACAAGCGGATGGTAAACTATGTAAAGCTAATAAGGATAAAATAGTCAATTAAAAATTCATAATTTATAAAGCAAAATGATGTATTTTCTTGAAATCTCGATGTACCATGAAGTATTTCAACAGAAAAGTCGATCACTTCATTACTCGGACTCGAACCACCTCCAGCAATAACTTCAGCGAGACTTATTCCACCATCAGTGGCGGATTCAAATACAATGTAAGGCCATCTATAATTTCTTTCGATGCTTTCATTAAATAAATAACCTGACCCTAAAATTTTCGAGAAATATCCTTTATATCTCTCGGGAATATGATCAGTAATTATAGAATAAGTCTGAATTTCGGCGTTAAAAGTTTTGACTCCATTAAATATATGAGAATAAAATTTTATTATTGCTGTAGGACTTCGGAAAACCTGGTAGATTTTATAAATAAAACGTTTAGTATAAAATTTATAGTGTCAAGTTATCCTTACAAATGAATATACATACTGGATTCTGTCCGTGTGAAATAACTTCTATCGGAACATTTTTATCTAACGAACATCTTTCCAATATATCAATTACTCTAGGATGCCAATAATTTATATCTCGGAATCCCTCAAGAAAATCCATTCTGGAAGTAAATCCTTCCTCTTTTATAACCGGATCATCAGTTGTATCTGAAAATATAGAGACTTTACGCGCAATAAATGGTTCAAGATAAGGGTAAGTTTTTAGCATTTTTTCATGAAAAGTTTCCCACATCTGATTAAAAATAAAGCAAATTATATTCTATTACTGAATATAAATGAAATGAACATTTAAATAACTAAATGAAATTGTTTTACATGCATTATGTTTGTCTTTTTCACTAATCAAAGATTCACAAACATGTTCAAGGTTATGAATATTGACAAAGTTTTGAGTAACTGCAACGGTATCGTCAATATTAATGACCTAGAGCAGGATCGTAATTAATAAATTAGACTTTTAGATGAGGGAAAAACAAAGTCGATATTCAAAAAATTATTACCATATGCCACCAACCACTATAAATCGTCAACCAAGAAAAGAAGACTGTTAATATAAAGAAAGGCCTAAGTCATCTACTTACGCGCAATACTTGTTATATCTTTTGTGATTTACCTTGGAATGAAAATAGTTTGCCTACAAAAAAACAAAAACAAAAATGTCGATAATTAAATTTAAGAATAAAAAGGTTAACTTTGCGCTTCTAATAATGAATCTTACTAATTACCCGGGTTCTTGTATAATCTCGAGTGGTCGCATTTCCGGTGGTAATTGAGGATAAACTTCAAGGAACCAAAATAAAGAAGTTGCTGAATCCTTTGCATTATCAAGTATATCAGTATTATATAGTGACTGATGACCGTTATTACCAGTTCGAGATACGCTTAACCCTAAAATATATATAAATTAAGAATATTTAGAAAAAAATAGTCGTATAGGAGAAGTGATTATTTTGGTTCTCTTATAATAAAAATTAATCTTTACCTGGAGGAAAAATGTGTGGTGGATACCTAACGATTCAGAATAATTCAAGAAAGAGTTAAATTACAAACATATATATCTGTCAATTGAAATTTAAACATACAATGCCCAACGTTTCCTTCCTTCGATGGTTATATTCCAAGCTAACCAATAAAAAAATTTGAAAAGCAAGGATTAATTGGTTACATACATAACGAGAAAATTTGAATTCAATAGATATTAACCTGATGTTCCAGCGGGATCAACATGCCAAGACGCACCTAAAAAAGACGAATACAACAAAACTTGCATTATTTGCACCGTAAGAATCAAGCGAGATTAGAAGAAAAGAATCAAATCTCACCTGACCTTGCAGGACCGATTATAACCCATCGATATGGTGGTCTTTTATCCGATAAAACAGAAAAAAAATCATCTTTGAAATACTTTGGCACTTCGTATGCATCAGCCATTTCCGGCTCTTTATCAGCGAAGCTAGCATCAAAAATATATAAAGGTGTTTCGTCATGTTGTAAACGTATATAGCGTACATATGATTCTAAGGACATCGGTAGATATCGATGTCTTCCTCCTCTTTCATTAGCTACTCGGAATATGGTCTTACCATACTATAAAAAATATTAATGTAAAGTCACGTGATACACAAATCAAATTCAAAAAAAAAAAATACGATACAAACCTTGTTTAATAGGGGTTCCCATTTCCAATCAGTCCAAGCTTTCCACTTTTCAACACCATCATTTCTTATCAAAGCTGGAACTGACTGTGCATCATATAAATTCTCAAACTTTTCTTTTGTCAATTCCATTCCATTTTCTATAGAAATTTTCGAGTCTGATGAAGAATTTTGTGTCGGTACAAAATTGCCAAGAAACATATTACAACGACACCATTTTGCATATAGATAATGACTCGTAATTTCTACATACCGCAATAAGTAATTGGTTGATTCAAAAACATGACAGAGTAATAATTTTAATGAAGTAATTCAATCATCATGATATTTACCAGGAAATTGTAAAAGTCGACATAATGGATGTGCCCAAACCTTTGCCTCGTCAATTTCGTTCAACATGGTTGGGAATAAATAAGTAAGCAACCAAGTTCCACGATACATAAAATTTTGCATGACTCCATGATCGCTACCCCATTTATCCAAGCAATGCTTTTTCCAGAGCTGATCATCGCGCGAAAATACGTAAAAAAAACGGGATACTCGAGCACAATGAGCTAAATCCTTATTAATTATGAAATAAAAATAAATTTAGTCAAGTAAAATACTATATATATATATATATATATATATATTGAAATCTTAAACATACAAACCTGATCGGATAATTTGGTCAAAACATGTTCTGAAAATATATCATCCGGAATAACATGAAGGGTTCCCAAACCTCTGATTCGAGGTTCATTCAATTGCGTCATGATTGATAATTACAACTCAACCTATAATTTTAAGGAAATTTTATTGAAAAAACTTATCATACTATTTCAATTAATAAGGTTTTCGGAAAATAAAAAATTAAACTTGCCAAAATGAAGTCCAAAGATTAATTATATCACAATCTGATATTATTCAGGAAAAAAAAAAAAAAAAAATTAAAGCGAAAATTTACGTTATTTATTAAATAAAATAAAAAAATTTTCGTTCTTCAGAAAGGTAGTTGTTCACATATCACAACATCCTCGCATATTGACATTAGGCGTATGTCGCGTAAGATGGTATTCGAACGCAAATTACCGAATATGGATTCATCATACAAAACATTATTATCGAACGAAAAATTATAAAAATCAACTTACTATCTTAAAAGAATTACAAATGTGTGATTATCAAAAAATGTAATTTATGTGAAACTAAAAATAAATGATCGGTTATAAATAGGAAACGAAAATTATTTGCTGCAGAAAATTCATACTTGTTCAGAAAAAGGAAAAATCATAAGCATTCATTCATTATTTTTTAATGGTTCTTTGAGTAGATTATGGCTTCAAAGAATCGTTTTATTACCTTTGGTTTTTTGGTCTTCTTTTTGATCCTGGTGCTTTTACCATATGCGAAAGCTTGGGATAATGGTATGTACTTTGAAATTTTTATTGAGGTTTGTCGATGGTTGATAATCCTGAAAAACTTTGGAAAAGGGTTTACTAAATATTTAATATTTTTAGAGGATCACGAAATATTTACACTAGTGGACGAATTAGAAGCTTCTGAGGGAAAGGATGTAAACTTTTACTCCTGGCTTGGTTTAGAACCTACTGCCTCAGAAAAAGATATTAATAGAGCATATAGAAAATTGTCACTTGCATTACAGTAAGAATGTCTACCTTTATAATAAAAAATTATTAAACTTGCTGATTTCTAATCTAATATTTTCATCTCTTTTTCATAGTCCTGACAAAAATCATGACGCCAATAGCAAAGAAAGGTTTTCTCGATTAGGCGCCATTACGACAATTTTACGTAATCCAGATATGAGGGAACGGTACAATTTCTTCTTAAAAAATGGAGTGCCAAAGTGGCGTGGTACTGGATATTATTATAAACGATATAGACCCGGACTAGGAACCGTTTTGACAGGATTATTAGTATTAGGTTCATTTTTGCATTATATGGTAATGTGGGTAAATTACTATCAAGAAAAAAGAAGAATTCGTTATTATAAACAAGAATCGAGAGAAATTGCTTGGGGAAAAAGAATGAAAAAGCAACAAACGAGAAAGCGTGTTTATGTAAATGATTTAGCATTTGTAGTCGAAGGCGATTATGTTGCTTTATTAGCTGAAGATGGAATAGAATACGTGTTGGATGAAGAAGAAATTGATCAACCTAAAGTAACTGATGTGATGATTTTTATTTTGCCCAAGTGGTTCTATGGAAATATTGCAAATACATTTACCAAAAAAAAATCTTCCAATACTACCGATTCTTTAAAAACACCCGAGAAAGAAGTTATTAGCAGCGATAGTGAACGTAGGGAGGATGGTGATAAAAAGATAAAAAAGCGTAAAGGTGGAAAAAAAACAAAATACTAGATTAACATTCTGCAGTTAAAAAAAAAATAGATTTTATTTACTTCAAAAAAAAAGATTTTTCTTTGTAAAAAATTCTTATAGAAAGTTGATAATATATCTTTCACTAATAAACGTATTCGTTAATTCTTTTCATAAATTAAAAATCATTACGCTTTTGTACACAACTCCAAATTGAATATAAAATGCTTAAAAGAACATAGTATCCCGAAAGATTGGTCTCCCTAATTTTCTAAAATTCTCATCTTTTCCTATTCTCCAAATATATTCATTCAAATCCATTAAACTAATTTCATTTCGTCCTGATTCTTTGGCTCGGGATACGATGATTTCGCAAGCGTCTACAACAGCAGCGCGCAAACGAGTTGCATCTTGAATATTTGTGATCTCTTCTCCATCCAAATATTGTTTAAGCAATGGTGTTACATTGATGATCTTAAAATGATATAGAATTGTCGACATATCATTATCAGCACATACAGTAAGGTCAGATATGTCAGAGAAATCAAAGTTATTTGTTTGGGTATTAGAATGGAAATGACGATAAAGATTAGCGGCGAGAAGTTGCGCTTTTTTAAATATGTACACCTCTATATTGTAAAAGAAAGAACTGATGAATAAATCTATACAGACTTAATTAAAGAATTTTAACTTAAATCTTACGCTCTCCGTCAACTTTTGTCATGTCTTGAAAAGCTGGAAAAGCTCGAACTAACTGGAAGAATCAAAAGTGAGTCATACATTTTACATATCAAAGTGAAAGATAAGTTTGTTTCATGAAAGTCACAAACCTTCTCAACAAATTTGGATGCTTTGGACTTTTCATCTGGACTCACTGGTTTAGCAGCTTCCAATATGAATTCCGCAAAACTTTTGAAACCAAATTCTTCTAGTCTTCTTCCGGTATCATTTAGCGTCCATGTGATTAATTCCGCTAAACGTCGTGATTTCGAATGCTCTGAAATTTTGATCGCTTCAATTGTTGGATGAGAAACTTCAACATTCAGTGGTATCTGAAAGAAGGAGGAGACCTCGGAGAGTGTCAATGATCGTAATGCACGTGCAGATAATGGGGATGATGTTATGTGAATGGACATAACTCCATAACGAATCGTATTAAAAGCACCCTGAGATAATCACAAATATATTAAGTAAAAGAATAAAACGGAAATCTTTATGAATGATACGATGAGACTAAGCTTACCCTGCCACATTCTTCGTGCAATTCTTTACGAAATCCACTTCCAAAATTCAATAAACTGATTAATCCTATAATGTTTAATTCTTGCTCTAAATTATCGAATTTTAGCGGCATCTAATAATTATAAAGCTCATAAGGTTCTTACAGTTATCAATACATAAATCAAATGTTTGTATTTGATTTTACCTGTAATCCATCGCTCCTTGAAAGTTCTTGAAATTGACTAGGATCAATGTTTTGAATAAAATCTGTTATCGCGTCTTCATTTATCTATCAAATTATAGAAATTTTATATGATCTCTTTTTGGCCTGTTTCAAAACTCAAAGAATGATATATACTTGAATGTGACTTCGTTCTCGACAGTTACGACAAGAGGTTCGTACTGCTTGAACGAAGTTATCTTGGTGAAAAGGAATCGGTTCATTAATTGCACTTGTGTTTATAATATTCGACATTATAATAGGTATCGGGGTCAAAAAAAAAAAAAAATTAAATTAAATAAATAATTGTATTGATTAGGTGCAGATGCATATTAAGATCAAAAAAAAAATAAAATCGATCTTTATCACAAAATTTTCATCATATTTTGGAAAAATGAATATATTTACCGGAGATGAAAGTGGACTTGTTAAATGTATTCAAATTTATTACATATTTACCGAAATTAGCAGAGATAAAATTATCAATTAATACATTTCTTCTTTAGCAATTACAATTTCAAAAAACTTAAAAGAGAATGCTGCTGCTTCTCCTATTGTAAAAACCTGGGGAAAAATCGATCGAAGTAAAAGCATACAATTAATGCATTATACCAGAGATAATAAGAAGGTATTATTGAATTTCTAGTGTAAATTAATAATCATCATCGATGCATTACATATTTTTTTTTAATTGCAAAATTTAGTTAATAGTCGCACGAAAAAATGGACAAATTAGCATTTTGGATCCAAACGAAGATGGTAAATCATGTCAAGAATTCTCCGAACCTTTCGTTACCGGAGAACAAAAAACAAGTGCACGATTCGTGGGTTTATTTGCAAATAACAGGTAAAGGTTTATTATTGTTATACATTATTATTATATTTCTGTGATAAATGACTAATTCATTTTAACGATAAATATTTTAGCACATTAGTAACGTGTACTGATCAGGGTATAGTCCAATATCGATCTATTTTAGAAGATAAAGTATGAATGTCTTTCTATCATTGACGCGAAGTTAATCTTTTAAAGAGCGTATTTTTAATTTATTAAATCAGTCATCTACCATAGAAACAACCCTCACACTTGTACCGGACTTGTGCCGTTTAAGAGTACATCCAAAAGAGCATCATATATTTGCTTGTGGTGGAAAGGAACGTGAATTGTCGGTGTGGGATGTAAATGCTTACAAAGAAGGAAATTGTCTTATGAAATCTCAAAAAAAAAAAGAGTCAAAACCAGGATTGGTTTGGATGTCAAAAAACGTTAGTCATGACTTTTTGGATTTACGCGTTCCAGTATGGATTACCGATTTACAATTTCTCAGCGAGCAAGAAACCACGAAACTTGTAGTTGGCACAAAATATAATCAAGTATGAAAATTTTTTTCTTAATTGTTTCTTTCATGAGAAATTAAAAGAATTTTTGACATTGAGTTTTTCTCATTTGTATAGATTCGAATATATGATACAAAAGCGAAGCGTCGACCTGTATCTGATTTTAACATCGGACATAATCCAGTTGTATCGTTAATCGTTGGCCGCAATTCAAAGTATATACTTGAAATTATTTTATTCACATCAATTTTTTCTTATATTTTTCTGATTAATTTATTTGATAATTCTTTAGTGAAATAATTTTCACAGATACGGTTTGCAATGTTTGCTCAGTGGATGTAAGAACAGGTACTTACGAAATGTAACTTGTCTGTTTCTTATATCGTTTACGAATATTAATCTAGTAATTTATTTGTAGGCAAAATTTTAGGACAACTTAAAGGTTAGGAAGGGTTAGGGAAAGGAATTTACATTATGTTAAATGTTGGTCTTGACATTCGTGATTTGTCATATCACAATTATTATAGGTTTTTCCGGTTCAGTGACAAACTTGGCAGTTGCTACCGAATCTTCATTATTAGTCTCAGTTGCGATGGACCGATTTTTGCGTATACATGAAATTGGCGCGTCGCGTGAACTTGTAAAAAAAATATATTTAAAACAACGGCTCACTAGTGTGGTGGTTGATGAGTCAGAAGGTAAAATTTGACACGTGTTTTCTTGAAATTCAATTTCTCTATACTTATATTATATATCTTACAATAGATGGAATCCTTGGATACAGCAAAAAAGAAGCCGAAAAAGACGATTCAGAGGAAGAGAAATTTTGGGAAGATATAGAAGAAGTTAAACCAAAGAAGAGAAAAACCAAACACTAACTTTTATAATCATTATATTTAAATAATATGCGATATTTAACGCGTCTTAAATTACTTTACCGCTGATAGATCAGCTTATCACGTTGATAAAATTTATTCAATCTTATCAAAATCCTTTCTTTGCCAACCATTCCTTTACCATAAAGCCATGTCGTCCCTTAATAATTACATGATTATTTGTATGATTGACTCTAACTAAGTTTTTCTCTTGAGACTCGTAGAAAAGCTCTTTTCGTATATCATTGCAAAGTTCCTATTTGAATATAATTAAATTAAAATGCGCTTGCAATAGGGCATTGTATTAGATAAATCAAAAAGTTGAATGTTACCTCGACATCCCCTTCAACTCTACTTATCTCTGTCAATACACGCGTTCTTCCATTTTTAACGTCTACATAAACTGGTAATTCTTTCATTTGAGTTCGATTAACGAAATAAGGATACTGAACATATTTTATTACCGTCTGTTGCTGTTGTTGTTGTTGTTCAGGGTGTTGTAAATATCGCTGTTTCTTTGCCACATTTTGTCCAATTTTCGAAGTAGTTGTTGTTGTCGCTACTAATCATTGTTTTAGATTCTTCATTTAACATAATCAAAAAAAAATAATAAAAATAAAAATTTTAAAAAAATTACTGTGATTGAAGTTTGAGGACTTGGATGAACTTGAATTTGACTTTGAATGATTAGAACGAACGAAAATTGTTGGAACGAGACGGGAGGTTAGGCTTGTAGTTGAAAATTTCGACAAAACTTGCAACATTTTGTTTTAACAAAAATCAGTTGATTATGTTTGTGTAATTTCGATTGCTCGGGCAGTTTTTTCAACTGCAATTCGAGTTGCACAAATTTTAGTATTAAAATAATCACCTCGTGTTTTTCAACCTTTGAAACTTCTAGTTGGTGAATTTGACTTCGGAGCTATAAATCATGGACATCGTAAAAGCAGTGCAAAACTATATTAACAAGATGGTCAATGAAGTACCGGGTATAAAGGTGCTGCTACTTGATGCGGAGACGGTTTGTGTTAAAACTCGAGCCTTATTTCACAAACTATCAGTTACTTTTGAACTTTGTAATAAATAAACCCCAATGTCTTATTAGACTCCGATTATTTCGAACGTAATGACTCAATCTAGCCTTTTATCACATGAAACTTATTTGGTCGATCGAATTGATAATCGAAATCGCGATAGAATGCGACACCTTAAATGCATTTGTTTTCTACGCCCTACCAATGAGACCATACAGTTGTTGGTTGAAGAACTTAGAGATCCCAGCTATGGAGATTATTACTTATGTAAGTTTAATGATGATTTATCCATTTAGAATTAAAGTTCTGGTGTAAAGTATTAGAAAGGTTACCCTTGAAGTATTGGCGCGACCAGAATGGATGCAATTCTTATTTGCAGCCGACCACTTTATTTGAGAGTTATTATATATTTATTATTTCTATATTAGACTTTAGTAATACATTGAAACCGTCGTTAATCGAAAGATTGGCTGAGGTGGACGAACACGAAGTTGTTCGCGAAGTGCAGGTATCATCTAATTTTTAGAACCTCAATTTTTGTTTTATCCACGCATTCTAAGCGGTTACTAACGGTAAACAAACAAATATTATATTTTTTTAGGAATATTTCGCAGATTATTGTGCGATCAATCCTGATTTTTTTTCTTTGAATCTTTCATTACAACAGCATAGACTTTATGATGACTCACAAAATAAATGGGATAGTAAAACGTTTCGTCGAGTCGTTGAAGGTGTACTTGCCGTTTTACTTTCATTAAAGAAAAAACCTTTGATACGTTACGAGAAGATGAGTGTCATGGCAAAGCAACTCGCAACAGAAGTTCTTGTATGACCTATATTTAACCCTCCGTTGAAATATTTAATAACTTGCGTGAAATTTGGACCTTACACATTATCTTTGTATTTATAGTACAATATTCAGAGTGAAGGACAACTATTTGATTTTCGTCGAACGGATACTCCACCGATATTACTTATATTAGATCGTCGGAACGATCCAGTCACTCCTTTGTTATCACAATGGACTTACCAAGCGATGGTCCATGAATTACTTGGCATCCATAACGGTCGCGTGGATTTATCGGATGTTCCTGATATACGTCCGGAATTGAAGGTTTGTATGTATGCTAAAAGTTTTTTTTTTTGTCCGAATTTGATATATCTTGAAAAAATAAATAAACCTTTATACTTTTCTTAAAAGGAAATCGTACTTTCTAGAGATCAAGATCCATTTTACAAGAAAAATATGTACTTGAATCTTGGAGATCTGGGTGCTAATATCAAATCACACGTTGAGGAGTATCAGGCAAAAACTAAATCGAGTATGAATATAGAGTCTATCGGCGACATGAAGCGATTTTTAGAAGGATATCCTGAATTCAGAAAACTATCTGGTAACGTGGGCAAGCATGTAGCTTTGGTTAGCGAATTAAGTCGTCTGGTGGAAAAGGAAAATCTATTAGAAGTTAGTGAATTGGAGCAGAGTCTGGCTTGTTATGAGCAGCACAATAACGATTTAAAGGTCGAGATCATTTCACATTTCGTTTATTCTTATGAAATTTGTATCATTGAATTTAAAGCTTAATAATTCAATTTACAGAGTTTGCAAAAGCTTATAGCGAATCCTAAAGTATCAGATGATAGTAAGATTCGACTAACTTTATTATATTCCTTGCGATACGAAAAATCACCAAATAATGACATCTTCTCATTAATTGATCTGTTACGACATCATGGTGTTAGCGAGCATAAGATTTCTGTATGTATCTAATGTTGGATTTTTTTTTTTTTTTTTTAAAAAAAAATTTAAAACTTTTTTCATATGAATTAGTTGATTGGATCAATGTTAACATTTGCTGGATCTGATCAAAGACAGGATGATTTATTCTCGAATGAGAGTTTATTGTCTAAAGGACGAAATGTTTTTAAAGGGTTGAAGGTAATATTGTATAAAATTTCCATGATAAATTTATATTGTATTATCATCATATAACTCGTGTATTATATTAGGGAGTTGAGAATGTATATACACAACACTCTCCACATCTTTCGCAGACGCTTGAATTTTTAATTAAAGGCAAATTGAAAGAAACTAGTTACCCATTTATTGATGGGTCGACCAAAGACAGGTAATTTTTTAGCGAACCTTTCAATTTAATAATTTTTTATGGGGAATAATGTTTTCATTCCCTATCTTTAGGCCACAAGATATTATCATACTTATGGTTGGGGGAGTTACTTATGAAGAAGCTCGATATATCGCTCAATTAAATGAATCAACTGCTGGAGTTCGTATTGTATTAGGTGGAACTACAGTACACAATAGTAATAGGTATGTTTAATAAGTTTATCTTCACCTTTGTTGCTTAATTAGATTATTTGTTGCTAAAATTCTTTTATGATATTTGATGGTATTGAACAGTTTCTTGAATGAAATTCAAGATGCATTTTACAGATTCCCTTCAGATGGTACAGGTACTAAGACACCGAAATTTGGTAAATCGTAATGGATCTTTGGAAAAAATTATTTTAGACATTAATATTTGTATATTATATATTTATGTTAGTATTAATGATATATATATTAATTTTTATAACCAAAATTATGAGAGAAATATTGGTTATAAATATTTTATTTAAATGTGAAACAAAAAAAGAATGAATAATAATAAAAATATTTCTATCTAATTTACATATTTTGCTTCAATTTGTTGATCTGATGAATTTATAATATTCGGAACAAAACTTGGATCGAGTTTACATATAATATTTTTCAAAGATTTTAAATCTCTTTCAATTACCTTGATATTATCTCTCGATTCCTTTGTTTTTTTTTTTTTTAAAAAAAAAAAAAAAAATTAGAAATTGAAAGAGTAAATAAATAAAACAAATGACAAATTACAACCTCAATTGATTTTTGAATTTTTGACAAACTATCAGAGGTTTGCGTTAGAGCATGGGATACATGAATTAATTGTCCATTTGAATTATCAAATAATCCTTGTCGTAATTTTTGACTTGATTTGTCTATTTTTTTTTTTTTTAAAAAAATAAAAATAATTAATAAATAAAAATTCGGAGTTTTTTTTTAAAAAAAATCATGAAAACATAAACATACTTAATTCTTTTTGAAGTGTTCTAAATTATTTTTTTCTTTGAGTAATTATATAATAATATAATAATTTTCATAATAGATATTAGGTAAGAACTTACAAATTAGGTTTAGAAGTCATTTCCAAGAAAGAAAACTTTTTTTTTTTTTTTGAAGGTAGTTTTATGGGGAGGGGTTGCTGTTAAAAGTGCGATAAAAAGCGTTTTTATTTTACCGACCGATAACTGCGCAGCATTCCTTTATATACGCGTTTATGAATAATTTTCTTGTCTTACTTCAAAATACAAGTCTAGATTTGATCGGGCAAGTCATCAGCCAATCATTTGATTTCTATTCAAATATAGAAGTTGAATGATTTTTTTTCTTTTTCAAATTCCAATAGAAAATGTCAACAACAATACCTACCTTTAAATGCGTTCTTCTTGATATTGAAGGAACAACTACACCAATTTCATTTGTTCACGAACGGTTATTTCCATATGTTACAAATAATTTGGAAAATTTCTTGAATGAAAATTGGAATTCACCAGAATTACAACAAAAGGTTCAATTATTAAGGGAACAAGCAATCAAAGATGTAAATAATAATTTACCTGATGCGATTCTAATCCCGGAATCAAATGAAATGGATGAAATTAAACATTTCATTATACAAAATATTAAATGGCAAATGGAGATTGATCGAAAGATAGGATCTCTTAAATCATTTCAAGGATTTATGTGGGAATCAGGTTTTGAATTAGGGGAATTAAAAGGAGAAATATTTGAAGATGTATTGGAAGCTTTTAAAAGGTGGAAAGGAGAGTTTGAAATTCAAATTTTTATTTATTCATCTGGTAGTATAAATGCACAAAAGTTAATATTTAAGAATTCGGATAAAGGTGATTTATTAGGTTACATTGATGGTTATTTTGATACTTCCATTGGTTCAAAACTTGAAAAATCTAGTTATGTAAAAATCGCTAAAGAAATTCAAATCGAACCTAATGAAATTTTGTTTCTTAGTGATAATGTTAAGGAAATTATTGCCGCTAGATCTGCTGGTTATCAAACAGCTATTATTGAACGTGAAGGTAACGCTCCTTTATCCGATGATGATCGTAAAAATAATATTATTCTCTCGGATTTTCTTCAAATATTTTCTCATGCTTCTTTTCAAAAATCTTCGTGAGAGACAATAAAACATCAGCGTGAATTTGTCCAAGTCACATGTAATCCCATAATTTCATCAATTCACAATTATCACATGATTACCAAAAAAATCAAAATAAATGTTTTTCATCTATATCATTACAAAATATGTGTAAATCTATATGCTGCAAATATTATTGTTATAAGATAACTTGCAGTTTCCATGGCACATTATATTGATTTGCAGAGTATCTGAGAGCCGTAATATTGTATCTGTTATCAGAAGTTGTTTTGGGCTTATTTCACGTCTGCTACAACCGAAAATTTTTCTTCCTTAAAAAATCATTTTTTACAAGAAAGCATTTAAAAATAAATTAAATTAGATTCCGTTTTTTTATTGTGGAGATAATTTTAACGTCTTTAGCTTCGCTTATCAAAATAAATCATTTATTTCCTATACTATTAACAATTGCTAATGATACCGAAATGAAATTTTCCCATTTTTCTAAGTAACTGCGATTTTCTTCTTCAGAAGATTTGGCTAGAAATTCAATTGGCGATTTTGTAATATTGGCTGGTTCGTAAATTAACTAATTTTTTTTTTTTTTTTAAAAAAAAAAAAAAAATGATTATTATATTATTTATGTAAAAATAAATATCAATTGAAGTAAATATTGTTACCTTAATTTCTGGTCTATCGAAATTAGTTTCTAGTTCTGAAATTTTGCTTACGGAAAGAGTAAATCCATTATATTTATATTGACTAGTAGTGTAAAACTTCATACGTTCAAGATTATATGGAATATTTTTTTTTCCTTCTTCACTTCCAAAATTAAAAACATATTCTCTAGGACATCGAATATTTCGGGGACTAAATAAGATCAAGAATTAATGATATATCAAGAATCCAAGCGCTGTCATCGTTAAAAATACCTTATATATGAACATTCTTTGAGAAAGTTATCAATGTTGAATGATCTATCAACTGATTCCTTAATGATCGCAGACAATCTCAAGTCTGTCGGACTATAAAAAGACATCTAATAAACAATAACGGTAAAAATGATGCTAACGTCAAAATAAACGAATATCCCTTACCTATTCATCATTAATAAGTCCACCACGAATCGTTTTTTCAGTATATTTGATTCCTTAAACTTAAGGTTTAAATCGGTTACATCTAACAATATACTTAACCTTTGATTACATGATGATTCGGATTTTGATTTAAATGGTAAATAATCAAACTGAACAGATTTTTGAAATTTCGATATAGGGTCCATCAAGGATGTCAAGAAATTTGGGTACGGGTAACTAAAGGATTAGAAACCAGTTAATAACAATTGTGACGGTATCTTTAGACAATGACATAGCATTTACCTAGGAAGAAATGTTCTTAAATGGCTGCTTTCTTTGATCCACTTTTCAAGCATTTCACGAGAGAAATTGCCAGATAATGGAGGAATAAATAAATTTTTTTCATCATTTTTCTCGTCGTGGAAAACTTTATATCCAAACCTACGATAAAATTTGAGATGATTTAAAATCGTTGAAAGGTATATATTTAAATATTGTAAAATATCTTAGGAAAGTGTAAATCTTACATGGAACAAATTTCAGGTTTCGATTTAAATTTAGACTCTTTTAAAAACTCATTCAGAAAAATTCCAAGTTTATTCATGTTTGTTACCTTGTTTGGCGCATCGGATAAATAAAAAGGCAACGGCATAGGTTCTTTCAAGAAACTAAATTTACTTTGTTAAAATTTATTTTTAAAAATCGCGTCAAAAATTCATGATGTAGATACCTTTCACTTTCATGTAAAGTATATAAATGTTCGCCTAAAGTTGACTATCGAAAAAATTAAAAATTTCACTCTAAAATACAATGATTTAAATTTAGTGGTTCCGTAATTCTCGCACATACCACTTTGGGATCAATTCTACCAACACGATGCCAATTTAAGTTTCGGTTATAGAGCGACATGATCTCAGAATCGTGAATAGGGAAAAAACTGTATTCATTAAAATCCTGCGATTCGTTACATAAAACCAAATCTGTCTCATTTCGATCAGGCTTGAAGGAAATTAAAAAATTATGTTAAATGGGTTAACCAACGAACAAATAATCTCTCTAGTATCGAGTTTACCTTATGTAAAGCAACATTTAACAACCTTAGTGCTTCTTTGATATCTTGATATGATCTTCCCGAAACTACAAACTGTAAACATTATTGACGTGAAATAAAATTTATTAGAACTTCTTCAATTTCAAACAACAAAATAATAAAAGGATATAGTTCAAATTAATAACCTGTCTGCTTGCATCAACCTCAATAAACGTTTCCGATGCATAACAAATATCTTGCACTAATGGCATTATTTCTTGCAGGCTCTTGTTATTGTCTTTGATATGAGAAGGTAATTCCATAGTAGCAGTATGATAGATCTAGATAATAGTAAAAGGAATTAGCTTTCAAAAAAAGGAATATTTATCGAATAATATTACATGTAGATACCGTCATATTTTTGATCATCTCTTTTGCTTTTTCAATATTTTGTGAAAACCCAATAATTTTGTATGATAAACTTTCTGAATCAATCAGAATTTTAACATTGGATTTGTTTTTTATTTCTCGTAAGGCTTTCTCCTCTAAAATCAAATAATATATAAAGGCAGTGTAAAATCAAATTATAGAAAGATATCAAATTATGACTACTCAGATAACAATAAATACATCAATTCAACCTGGGCCAAGTATGAAAAATAAATCAATTGGTTTAGCTTGTAAATTTAATGATTTAAGAAAGAAAATATATCAGTAATATAATAAATTATAAGACAAAACAAAGGTAAATTACTAACATTGTTCCTCTACAACTTTCTCGATTTTCCAAATTTCAGAGATAAGCTTTTCAATTAATTTGTTTTTATTTAGTCCAGAAAAACTTTTACTTCGTTTTTTTAGGAATGATTTGAGTTGCGGTACAATGAAAGCTTTATCTATTTTTATTATCAATTCTTGATGTTCATCAGTTGTTAATAATTTCTTTATTGGTTTATGCGACTCAATAACTTCGTCAACATCTTCAGTAAAAGTTGGAGATTCTAATGAGAGCTTGGCAGATAAAGTTCTACTTTGCCATAAATCTTGAGATAATTCATTATATATTGTGCTTAATTTGTCCTTTGATAGTAAAGGTTCTTTTTTCTTTCGAGATATTTTTACTTTTTCCTCATTTTTGGAAGTTCTCATAAATTTTCCAGATTTTTTGTCCTTTTTGTCCTTTTTTGAAGAATTAGTCGAAGCAGCATAATTTTGAAATACTGTAAATTGCGGTCGAGATAATTTGAAATTCGTTTGAATTGGATGACTTAAAGTTAATCCAATTCTTTGATTTATTATTGTCAATCGAGATCGAAAATACATTGATATTTTCTATCTGATCTAGATCTAAAAATTTTTGTTGATAAAAATAAATATCATCACGTGACTAAATGATCAATTTTATTTTTCCATTTAAATAAAATTGCGAGGAAAAAGGTAAAAAAAATCTCGTGTGGGCGAGGTGGCAAATTTACGCGCAGTATACGCAGAATCTAATCATTTTTTTATTGGAATGAAAATTTAAACCGCTCATCTTACGAATGTGGGCAAAAAACAATTGTTGCTTTATATCAAATTACGTAAAATTTTATTTTTTCCTGATGCATTATATATTATGTGTTAATAAAACTATTACGATAAATGCAAGAAAATATATTCCTTTTGAAAAAGTTAAATCGTGATTAATTTTGAGACCCTTTAAATTTCGAACAGGAGCTGATGTCGCGTAAAACGTTATATGCTTTGATCTTGAGGAAATACATAACTTTGGCAATCTCCTCATAGGATAAATATGTCGTATTCCTCAACTTTCTGTTATGGTTAGCTTCACCAGGTCTGCCACAAATGTAAATATTCTTAAAGACTTAGGCCTGACCATTTTTCAAAACCTTGAATTTCTTACCATCCTTAGCTTTATTCTTAATATCTGTTACCGTTTTTAATTTAATATTGGTATTATGAACTCATCAAATAAAACATCCATGGTAATCTTCTATGTGATCTTTACCATTATCCTGTTGAAAGAAAGCAGAATCTTTTTCATGCGTAACGAGTCGCTGATAGATACTTGAAAAATGGATAAATCGAACCGCAGATACCAAAGCAACGCAAGAGTTTTTTCATATTTTCAGTTCTGCAGCAATTGATATCCAAATTCAGGCAAACTTTATTTCTTCTAACAAAGTCGCGTAAATTGTTGAAAAAGGCGTTTATCGTCCCATCTTATCTATATCTAATTAAAAAATTTTATTATTCATAAATCTTAGTATATAATTGCTTTTTTTTGGGTATAACGAGAGATTTTTGACATATCCCTAAATTAGTAAGGGAATGACATGAGTGAAAGGCCCAATATTAACTTTATTCACATTATTTAACTCTAAATTAGGTCCTGTAACAATATTCGATTTGTAATCATTTACGCTTCGATACTAAGTATAAAAAATCATTTTTCAGCTTTAAGGACGTCTTCAAGTTTTTCTCAGAAAAAACTTTGGACACGCCTTTCCCCACACTTTCCAAACTCTTATTTGCCGTAACTGAAGAGAAATTTTATATACCGTCCAACAATAATGACAGTATTTCTTAGGTGTCAAGTGAAGTAACTTCTTTTCCCAATTAACGACTCCTCCCCTTAGTGAAACGGTCTTCTCATAACGTTAGACTATGGGTTTAGCTATTATTATAAAGGAAGTATCTTTTACTTTTCCCCTTTAATGACCCTTTCCCTTACTTAGGTAAGTTTTATTTTTATTTTAAAACTGTTTTTATTTAACAATAAGATTTAGTTTTCATATAAATCGAGGATCTTAATAAGGTTTAAAGTTGAAAAGCATTTCATGTGGCATCTTTGTTGTCAGACTTAGGGTAACGGTTTGATGAACATTGATGCAGATTACTCCTGTGATTTGCCAATCTGACCCAAGAGTGTTCTAACATGTAAACTTCTTTGATAAATATCAAATTTTGTGGGTTTTGCACACATGAGCTTCTTTTTCAGGTAGTTGTTATGTCTCCTTCTCATGTTTACCTTATTTTTCTATTCATTGTTATTAATTACAGTTTTCCTCCCATATATTATTAATACTTCTGCTAACTTTTTTTTCCTTCATTTTATCTAATAGGTGGTAGATTTTTCAAAAAATGCATTGCCTAAAGCTTGTCACTAGTTAAATATAATTAATGAGTGAAGTAATTATATCAGACTTTTCATAATGTTAGAATTATGATATTTAGTTATATCTTTTTCTTTTCACCTTAACAAATCCTCTCTTATTTTTTTTGTTTTATTTTTATTTTAAAACTGTTTTTTATTTAATAATAAGATTTAGGTTTTTATGTAGATTAAGGATCTTAATAAGGTTTAAAGTTAAGATGCATTCATGGATATCTTTATTATTAGACTTAGGGTAATGATTTGATTGCATTGATAGATTACCTCTTATGAATTTATTATTTGATCCAAAAATATTCTAACGTATAGTCTCCTTTGATAAATATTAAATTTTGTGAATTTTGCACATATGAATAAAAATGGTATTACAACTAGTTGCAACTGGTAATAAATAGCATTATAGAGTTGCAATTAATTGCAACATTAATAAAAATTGAGTTACAACTAGTTGCAACCAGTAATAAATAAGCATCATATAATGCAACTAATTGCAACATTATCTTTATTATATAAGCTTCTTTTTTGGGTAGCTGTTTTGATTCTCCTTCTCATATTTATCTTATTTTTTTATTTATTATTATTAATTATAATTTGTATCTCATATATTTTTAATACTTCCTCTAACTTTTATTTTCTTTATTTTATCTAATAGATAATAGATTTTCATTTCAAAAATATTGTTTAAGGCTTAACTGATTAAATAAACAGGTTTCAAATAAATTTAAAGATATATTTAAATTTGTTTTCAAATTAAATATTTAAATATTACATCAAATCAAATTGTAAAATTCTAATTATCATAATTTAATTTGATTACTTAAATTTTTTAACCTTTTTATTTATTTATTTATTTTTTAAAAACCTTAATCCAAAATTATATCAAAATGAACTTTTTGAAAAAAAATAATTTATAATAATATATTTTTATTTATTATAGATTTATTATATAATTTATATAATTTACTTTATTTTTAACAAAAAATAATCTCTATGAAAGATGTCAACAATATAATACAAATTTCTATAAATATCTTGGAGATTTACCTAAATATAATTTAATTAACTTTATAAAAGACAAATACTTATTTGATCATCTTCAAGTCCGTATTAATTTATTTTAAATTTTTTTTAGTTTATTTAGTAAAAAATATAGATTAGAACAAATTAATTATCTTTATAGTTTATACTAAAGTAGAATAATTTATAAATGTGATATATCAAAATATGTAATTAGTTTATTATACATATGCATATTAATTTTCTTATATAAAATTTGTTTAAATATAAAGAAAAATAATTTTGATAAATGATTCTCTAATTTTATGATAGATATCTTAATGTTAATTAATTAGTAAAATATAAAATATTTTTTATTTAAATAATTAAAATTTGTATATTTTTCTTATCAAGAAATTGGTATTTTTGATTTATATTATAAAGTATAAGTTCCTATTTTAGATTACATTACAATAAATCCTAGTACAGTACTTGCTAAGTACAGATTGCAATATTAATTTATTACAAAATTTACAAATTTAATTCTGAAAATGAATTTAATAAGATGTGCAAACTATATACAGTCAACCCTCTCTTAATGCATCCTCTCTAAATGCATAAACTATATATTTTCTCTTTAAATGCATACTCTTGTTTAGTACCAAGCATATAGAATTCATATAAAAATTTTCTTTTTAAATGCACACTCTCTTTAAATACACATTTTTTAAAATTTTCATTATGGTTCTGAGAGGATACATTTAAAGAGGGTTGACTATATGTCAAAAATCACCTTAAGAATTAAACTTAAACCTCTCAAATCTTAATTGATACTATAGATGCTATAGTGTTTTAACTAGTAACTACCTATAACTCATGATTCTTTTTTAATTTAAGTTATAATATTTACAATTAACTCGTGATATAGCAAACTTTTGATATAACAAATTTTTTGAACAAATATAATAAAAATACTCTTGTTATAGCAAATTGGCCAAT
>CAJVPP010000367.1:0-34581 GCA_910592005.1 Funneliformis mosseae | reverse complement strand
TATAGTGTTAGTCTTAGATTAGTTCTTTACGAGATTTTTGTAATTTCTTTTGATTTGTTTTTAATTTTATATTATCAAATTTTCATAATAAAGATATTGCGAAACTACCGCACTTTAAAAAAAAAAAAAAAAAAAAATAGATAAGAATTAATGGCTGCTAATATATTATATTTTGTATCATTAACATATTCTTTTTTAAAAAAAGAAGGCCAATAAATAATATGATCGATTGTATAAATTACCATCTGAAACCAAGAATTCTAACAAGTTTTATTTTATAAAGGAATAATTAACATGAGAATTTCAGATTCTAAGTTAAATTGTATCCTATTTGTATATTTATTTTTGCATATTTTTTAACTATATTAGAATAAAAACTTTTTATTATTATAAAGAGATACTTTTAAAATTTAATATTAATATCAGCCTCTTTAAGCAGAAGATTTAATAAAAACCTTTTTAATTTTATTTAAAAAATCTTTTAAAATATAAAATTGAGATAGTGTTCTTCATGTATTCCTAAAATATATAAAGTAAAAATTAAATTTTTTTATTTTTAAAATTTAAATTTATTAGTAAATAAATAATATTATACTAAACAAAAAATATTTGTTATAAAATATATTTTATAAAAAATAAAAAATCTTTTCTTTCTTATTTACTTTAATATAAATACTTATAAATGAGATAAAATAATATAAAATTAAAAATAATAAAATAATTTCAAAAAATATATCAAATGAGATTTATAATGTATATATAATATAATATATAAATTATAGTTCTTTCTTCTTTATTAACACATTTTGTTAAACCAAAGTTAATAATAAACTTATTAAAAATCCTTTTTTATAGTCATATCATATAACTTATTATAATTACATTAAATTTTTTAGTTCTAGATGATATAATTATTAAAAGGTTAACTATATATATTTTTAATATACAGTTAATTTATTTATTTTATTTTTTAAAAAAATTATATATAATTTTATTATATAATATACTTAAAAGATTTATATTATATATTATAATAAATAATTAATATATAAAAATCAAATTAATATAAATATAAAAAATATAAGTAATAAATTAATGATTAACAAAATATAACTCAAAATAATCAAGTTTAAATTATTAATAAAGAAGTAAAATTATATTAAATCTATAATTATATATATTATAAAGTTAAATTAAAAATATTAAAAAGAATTAAAAAATACTATCATAACTAAAAATATAATAAATATAGTAATATAAAAAGAATATTATATTAAATAGTTACAGAATGATTTATAATAGTAATTATTTTATTAAAATAAATATTACAAAAAATTATAGAGAATATATAAAATAATTATTATATAGTATTTTTATAATAAATTAATAAATAGTATAAAAATTTTATTATTAATACTTAGAATTTTAAATTATATAAATTTAAAATTTGTTTAAAATTTATAATAAAATACTTTAATTTAATAATTAAAAAAGGTTATTTTAAAATTAAAAACTTTTTGAATATAAATACATAGAATAAGTATATATATTCTAAATACTTATTTTTATATACAGTATATTTAATATAAATACAAAATATGTATTTTTTATAATATTTTTAAATATAAAAATAACTATTTATTTTATTATTTTATTTTTTTATTTGTGAATATGTATTTATTATTTAATATATTATTAAATATACTATTAAATATACTTTATTTTATATATATTTTTATATATTTTAAATTATTTTTATTAATTTCTTTATTAGTTAATTATTTTAAAAGTTTTAAATTAATATTATATAAATTAATAAAGTTTTATTTTTTATAATTTATAAATTTAATTATAAAAAATATTTTAAGAAAAGATTTAATAAATTTGTAAGTAAAATTAAGATTTTCTAAAATTTATAAATTATTAATTTAATCTAATTATATTTAACTGATTAAGTTAAATTATAATATATTATTTTTTAATAATGATGAGAGACGAAATCCTTAATAACAGTTAAAACTTAGACGAAACTATATTAAAATTATAATAAGGGATACGACGAAATCCTTTCGATACAACAAAAGCTAAAACTGTCAAAATTATATTAAAAACATAGAAAAGGGTATAACAAAATTATTTTGAAGAGATTTTGGTAAGCATCTATATTTCTTAAATTATAAATTAGTTAAAAATATTATAAAAAATTATAATATTTTAATATTTAGTAATCATAAAAAGATGAAATAAAATTTATTAAATTTGTCATATTAAGATATATTTAATGATAGTATTTTTAAATTTTAAAATAATAATTATTAATAAGATAAATCTAATTGTAACATCATGTTAATGAAAATAAGAATTTTTTAAAAAATTTCAAGAAACTGTTTCTTTAATATATTAAGTAAAAATTTTCTAAATTAAATTTTACATTTAAAAATCTTGTTTATAAAATATTTAAAATAATTTATTATTAAAAAATAAAAAAAAACATTACAAATAAGATATGTAATAGGATGTTACAAATATGGGGTCTTTGCAATAGAAAGGGAGGAAACTCCAAAAAAATTAAAATTTTAGTTTATAAGCCAAAAATGTTCTAAATACTATAATTTGTTCAGATTTATTATTAACTCATTTTTTATTTTTTTTTGAGTTTCCTCCTTTTCTATTGCAAAGGCCTCATATATTTTTACTTATTAATATATATCAAATTTTCAAATGTTTAATTTTTTAAAATAATTTATTATTTAATAATCACAAAAAAATAAAATTTAATTTGTTGGATTTATATTATTAAAACTTATTAAATGTTATATTTTTATATTTTAAGATTAATAGATAGCAAGATATATAAGTTTAAAATTTAAATTTTTTTATAATAATTTATTATATATTTATCTTTAAAATATCATTAATTAATTACATTTTTTTTGAATTTTTCTTAAAAAATATCATAAAATTTATTATAAAAATATCAATTTTTAAATAAATTATTTTAAAAATAATTACAAATAATTTTAATTATTAAATAAAATTGCAAGCAAATTTACCTACAATATGTTTGAAAAAATAATATATAAAAATATAAATATATTCAATAAAATGTATTAATTTTTAAAATAATTTTTATTAATTTATTATTAATTTTATTTTATTTAATATATTAATTTAAAAACTAAATAAATTACAATATAAACAAAAATTTATTTTTATTTTGATGATAAATTTTTAATAATAATACTAAATATCATTGAATATATTTAAGTTTAATTATTAATTTAGAATCGATATTTTATTTTTACTTTTATTGATATAATTTTACCTATAAAATATAAGCATAATTTCAAAATGTATGTTGAATTTAATTTTTTAAAATTAGTTAAACCTACTTTGGATTTAATAAAGCGTTATAAAAACATTTAAACCTTGTTTTGACCAACATCTGATTAGATATTTTTTTAAATAATATGAATAAATATCTTATTACAGTCAGGGATTTTACCAAATATAGAATTCTAAATAAAGCAATGATCTACAAGTGATCAATATTCTAGAAATTCAAAGAAATTTGCAGATGATTCTAAAATTAAAAATGACCAGCAAGTGATATTTTGCTTTATTTTATTGATCATCATAGTTCACAAGATTGCCACTTTTCTAACCTTTTTATTTTTTCACCATGATTAGGTTTCAATGCTCAAGATTTTTTGTCAACTGTACTCGACGTGAATAGGAAAAAAAACAAGAAGAATAAGAAAAAAAAAAGAGACCCTTCAACGTTAGGTTACTTTCTCTTTAATATTACTTACAAAGTACCATGAGGAAGTACTTGCATTGTCAAAAGCTTTAGAATGACTGTTCTCTCTTCCAAGGGAGTTAAATAACTGGTATGGTAAGTACATTTCTGCCTGCAAAAAGTATGAAGACTTCCTTAAGCTTCTACAAGGGTATAAGGACCAAAATCGAGCTCTAGCTCGTCGTTTAGAAGAGGTCTAAATGTCATGGCGCTCTTTGGATACTTTGTTGCGGCAGAGAAGTAAACAATTTCATTTTGCTTATTCGTCGCATTCTTCTCATTATACTTCTTACTAACTTATTTTGATGCACAGAGCAACGTACGTTTTGGCTAACCATAGTTTACTCAATGTTATTTTCACATTGACGTACGTACTTGCTAATTATAGTTTACTTGTTCTCTGAGTTATTATCTTTTCCATCTGTATTTCTTTTCTTTTTTTTTTTACTATTATTATTATTATTGTAGTTTCTGTACTTGTATTTTCTCAAATAAAACTCTTAGCTGATGCCATTTTACTCTCTTAAAATTGTTACTGTACTATATGTGTTAGATTGCTAATAACTTTCTATATAATTTCTGAATAAATTCGCGTCAGAGTGTGTTGCAAAATTTGATCTGCGATTTGTTAAATAAACTTCTAACTCATAATGTGATACAGTAAATTTTTCAGGTCTCAAGACTAAATTTTGTACAAAGCATTAATGCCAACTGAAGACAGAGTCACAAAGATTATCCTATAACTATACCATGACAATACCGCAACGATAATACATTTTTACTAATAAATTCACACGTCAACACTGTGTTAATATCGCAACATAAGCATCTTTAGAAATATTAACACTCTGATCAACATATACTTGAAAAATTTGCAATTCGGAAAATTATTAGTCAAAATTAAAATTAAATAAAAACTTTATTTACTTATTTACAATAAAAATATCAAGTAAAAAAATTTGAATTAATTGTAATAAATTGAATAGAAAGAAAGGTTCAATTGGAATACCAGTTCTTTAGGAAACTTTGATTATTCTATTTTTACTAACTTTTGGCATGACATTTTATATAATGCAGATCGAAAAAATGGTCGTCAGAAAAAGTGCCTAAATAAAAAAAAATAAAATAAAATATAAATTATTCTGAATTAAAATCATTATTCGAAGTAAATAAATGCTTTATCTCTTGTAATATATCTAATAATTCGCCTTGCTTTTTTGATCCTAATCCAAGATATTTTTTTTGAGTATTTTCATCAAGTTGTTCAAGAAGAGTTTCGATCTTTAATAAAATTTCTGCCTTATTCATATTTTTTTTATTTTCTTACGTATCTGTTTCTTGTTTTGTTATCAGTATTGACCTAAAAAAAGGAGATGGTTTTTTATTAATAAATACATCAATAATATAATTTTTTTAAGCCTATTTTGCTAAATATATGAAATTATTTAAATGTATGCTTAATTCATATTCCTCTTCTAGACTTTGACAAATAGTTCTTATATTCATAGAATTAATGAATTCATAATCCCTCAGTTTGACATGAAATCTTTGACATTCTATTATTGCTTCTGACCGAGTCCTTGGTCCTGATGTAGAATCATTATAACTGATTAGTTTAAATAAATTATCTCTAAGTTCAATAAATTTTTTACATTTTTGTGCTGCAATTTTCTAATGGTGGTATTGAGGGATAGGAGGAATCAAAGATTTCAAGGCCTTGTTTACTTCCTCAATAATCACATCTAACCCTTGATGTTGTTCATAAAGGCCTGATCTAGATACAACACTATTTTTTTCGATGATCTCATATATTTCTGGACGGAGCTGCATAGATTGCACTTCATCAGAAACTTCTATTAGACGGTAAATGGGATGACGTCTTGCGAATCAAATTGGAGAGAATGACCTTTTAGCAGTTCTTTTTAAAAATGGATTGTTAGTTCTTATGGCTTTTCGATAATTGATGATTACCTGAAAATAAATAAATGTTTGCTCATATTTTAGCTGATAAATTAGATTTTGTTGTTCTTTGATCCAAGCCAAATATCCTTTAATTGAGGGGTTAACATGACTTTTCACATATGATCACATAAGTTTCATTGCCATTGCTTGATGATATATATTACAAATAGAATCCCAGGACTTATGATGATCTATACATTTTTTAAAATAAGTCAGTTGATTGTCTGTTCGATAACCTTGACATATTGCAAATTGTTTCAAATTGATTTTCCAATTTAACTCAACATATGCTCAAAGCATATTCATTTTCTCATATAATTGTCCTGGTATAAGAACTAACTAAGGGAACTTTTCTTTCAACTTTGTGGTATAATGATATAAAACACCATCACAAGCCTACCGCTAGCCATTTACGAGTCTTATCCTTAATACCTGATATTTTTTCTATATGAAAAAGAACCTTTTCAACATTCGCAATTGAGTTAGGATTTATATTAATCAGATCAGAAATATAAATCTCTGGGACATTAACTTCATGATCAGCTGGTTGCTGAGTAAGACTGATCTAAGGAGTAGGAATAGCACTTAATTCATTGTTAATATTATAAGGCTTAAAAATAAGTGGCATTGTTGATGGTGTTGAGCGGTTAATGATTCCATCTTCAATATTAACTGCTCTTTCTTTTCGAATTTCTGATAACGTTGGTAGTTGTGTTTTACAATTTGAGCATGTCTGCTTCTGATTCTCAATATTTTTTTGAAGACAATTAGAACACTTTTTCATATTGGTGATGCTAGTTCCTGCAGATGCTATTAAAGAGTTAATAGTATTAGTAAAGGATGATTTTTCTTCAGACAACAAACTAAAAATCTCAGAAAGATAATCATATAATTCTTTATCAAAAACATCTTGCATTTGAGGATTAATATCAAAAAGCTCTTTATACTGTAACCTGTTAAGAGAATGATACAACCAAGGTGAGTTAGTATGTTGAATTTTATTTTGTAATACCATGTTAAAAATAACAAAACTGGTAACAATATGGAAAATAACTGTATTAGATCCTTGATTGAGATAGTTTTTTTGTCCTTTTTGCTTATTGTCGAACGCAAGAAATAAAAGGCTTTCAGGTAATGGTTCTTCATGCTCTGACAACTCTTTAAAAATCAGGGGTAAATTTTGATTGCTTTTTATCAAAAATTATAAAATTATCTCAGACCTTGATTTTGTTGACAACGAACCTATATAATGCATCTTTGTTTAAACTCATAACACCTATTTCAATTGTAATCACAAAAATCAAAATATTTGTTTATTTCTAGCTACTTTTGGAACTGACAATAGCTTCCTGAGTTTGTAATATGATTATCAATAGTAATTATCATCTTCGATTGTGCAATTGAATATTTGATGGCTGAGGCTGCAAGCTGGATCTCTGATATATATTTTCTATGTTGTGCTCCATATATTGCATCAACTGCAACAGCAGTTTTGAAAACCTTTTCCTGACTCAATGTATCAGTGTTCTAATTGTTATAAGTGAGAGTTTCAATAAATTTAACAGCAACCTAATTACGCTTATTGAGTCATTCTCACAGAGTGTATGCTATGAGACTCTCTACAGAAAATCTTTCATTATCTCTGATCAATGATTCTATATCATTGAATAATGCCTCTTGTTCTATCTTTGCTATTTCAGTAATTGCATTAATCCGTTTTTGTTGATTATCAAATCGCAAATCTCACTGCTCAATGAGAATATCATTCTTTTTATATTGTTCTTCATATAAATTTTAAAACTCAGCCGCATAATCATAAGTTCTTTGTAATTTTTGCTTTAATTCTTCTATTTTCTTTCTTTGATATTCCATATGCTGCTGCATTTGTGCAATTTGATTGTTAAGATCTGTTATCAATTACAAGTTCCGTTGATTTTCTAATTGACTAAGTTCTAAAAGATTTTTAGTTTTTTTAATTTCAACTATTGGATTGGAATAATGACAATCAATGCTATTATCTTTTCTTTGAATGGAATGAATCCTTTAGTCTAGACTTCGCTCTCTTCTGAAACTAACCCTTCTTCTTAATGATGGGTAATATACATCAGATGCTATAAATACTGTTCTTGTTTGTTCAACAAAATTTGTTTTTGATCTTTCTGTAAGGGATTGATAAAATTGCTTTTTAGCAATGGTTTGATTATAGTGTCTTTCGCAAATTGAATAAGATTCTAAAAAAGAATGAAAGTTAATAAGTTCAGGAAGATAATCATGATAAAGTATAAGTCGCTTAGCTATTTCTGGATTACTAGCATGCCGCCAGACTTGTGATTCTTTAATTTCACAGGTTTTTAATCCAATTTTACTATAATTTTCAACTAAATCCATGAAAATGCATGGAATGTCTCTTGCTATTGGCTTTTGGTAAGCAGACACTAAAAAAAAATATATATTTAAAATAATAAATTAGTTAAAAAAAAAATATGCCAATTACTTTTATTTCGCTTTAATTAACTAAAATGCAATGCAAATTCCTTATTTTCAGTTCTCATTTACTTTTTTAAAAAGAGTTGATCCCGAAGAATTAAGAATGATTATGAAAACTAAGACTTTTTTACTATCTATTCGTATGGTATCTAAGCCACAATGAAATTTGAAAAAATGAAGAAATGGATGTCGATCACATTTGTGTAACAGCCAATCAGATTTCGAGATTTTCATGTAGATCATTCTAGAACTCGTTTCCTTATTTGGTAAATTCCCTGACTGTATTGATAAAATTTTATAAGTTTAGTAGTATTAGAGATTTTGAGATATTTGAAAAATTTGAATTTAAAATTTGAGGTATTTTCAAACTATTTGAGTTTGTATCTCAGCCTTCAACTAATTTGTGCGACAACTATATACCAGTATTATTATTTAATAAGTTACATATAAATTGTTTTTCAATAAAACAAAATTTAATTTTAGTCAGAATTAGGTTTGTGCAACATTAAGGATCAACATAGTATAATAAAATTCTAACGCGTCGTATCGTTATACTCGACTTTTCGCGAAAGATATTCGATCTGTTTTAAAAAATTGAAAACTATCTATTATTTTTGCAAATAGCTTAATAAACCTGAATTATATTTCTTAAATCAAACGTGAAAACACGTTGGATGTTTTGATTTTATAAAACAAAATATAAGCCATGACTTTGTCCAAGAGACGTGCTTTAGAAACACTTCGCCGTTTACGGGAAGAAGGAGGGTCTCGTCTTCAAGAATATGAGGTATAAATTGTGTAAATATATAGATATTCTCGCGTCACTTATGTTAGATCCGTGTAACAAATTTCTTTATTGAAAGATTCAAGAGCCAAGTATCATTTATGATGAGGTTACAGAAGAAATTTATCAATCCGAAGTTAAGAAAGTGACAGAAATGGTCGTCAATGATGATGGCACTCAATATATAACAGAAGAATTAGATGATTTGGGACAAAAATATACTGATGATTCGGAGTATGAGGATGATCCAGCAGATGGTTTGTAAATGAAAATTTTTATTTTCTTTGCTGTAATGATTTATTTTACGCGTATTTTTTATATGAATGTTTATTTTACCATTACATTATTATGAATATTTTGCGAAAATTCTTGACTTACAGGGAAACGAAAAAGAAAATCTTTAGAGAACATAACTGATGTTAAACCCAATACAACTATCAACAATTACTTTTTACGTGCAGCCATTTCAAGTAAAATGACAAAACCTAAAAATGTACGTACCTTTTTTTTTTTTTTTTTTTGATGGGTAATCGTATTATATAATATTATTTGAAATTTTTAGACAAAGTCTACCAAAGAAGAATCCGAATTCATGTCTGATCTTCTACAAGGGTTAGATGATGATGATGATGAGCACGAAGAATTCATTCAATCGATGCAAGAAATATCATTTAACAATGAATTTCGTTATCAAAACAGAATTGTTGATAAACAAGAGAAATCTAATCAAGAGTCTTCGTTTGACAACGAAATTCGTTATCAAAACAAAATTGTTGATGATAAACAAGAGAACTTTATTCAAGAAGAGCCTTCATTTGACGACGAATTTAGTTGTCAAAACAAATTCGATAACGTTTCTTTAAATCAACCGATAAATTCGAATAATGATCAAGTCAAATGTCCCATAGATAAGGAATTCATTCAATCGATGCAAGAGATATCATTTGACAATGAATTTTGTTATCAAAACAAAATTGTTGATGATAAACAAGAGAACTTTATTCAAGAAGAGTCTTCGTTTGACAATGAGTTTAGTTATCAAAACAAATTCGATAATGTCTCTTTAAATCAACCGATAAACTCGAATAGTTCCTTAAATGATCAAGTCAAAAGTCCCATAGATCATCAATCAAATAATTGTTACCAATTATTTTGGATAGATGCAATCGAAAAGGCCGGATTAGTATATATAGTTGGGAAAGTAAGTTAATTAAATTTTAGTTAATAAGAAATAATAATTTGCGTTTTATTTACACGTGAATCATTTTATTAGGTGTTTGATAGTAAATGCAATTCATATATAAGTTGTTGCGTCACTGTCAAAAATATCCATAGAAACATTTTCGTATTGCCAAGACAAAAAAAACTTGATGGTATTTTTTTAATTATTAACGTTTGAATTAATTAATTATTAGTAATTATTGTATTAATCTATTTCTATTTTACGTAAAATTTACAGAGAATGATCATGAAACTGAAAGTGAAGTGACAATGGAAGATGTTGGTAGCGAAATTTATAATTATGTTAACATGGAATTAAAGGTTTTGCAACTTTTCACGAAACCAGTCCGCCGTAGATACGGATTTGAATTACCAGACGTTCCTGCAGAAACACAATACTTGAAAGTGATGTACCCGTTTAAACGTAAGTCTCTAAGTTCGCACAAATCATTTGAGTGCTATGCTATTAAAATCACATTATGGATCATAAATTTATTATATTACAATCCATTTTTATGATTAATAATCAATAGAGGAAGCTTTACCTAAGAACTTGAGTGGAAAAACCTTTAGTCGTGTTTTTGGTACGAATACTTCTGCACTTGAGTTATTCTTATTGAAACGCAAAATTAAAGGCCCATGTTGGTTGGAAATAAAAGATTCGTTGGTAGAAACTTCAAAAGTGGGTATTATAGTGAATTATAACGTTTTTATAGTACATATATTTACGTTAGTACATTTTTAGATTTCATGGTGTAAACTTGAGCTTCTCGTTGAAGACCCTAAAAGCATTAACCCTTTGAATGAATCGAATTTGACCGAGCATATTAAACCACCTCCATTAACAATTATGTCATTAAGTTTAAGGACAATATTAAATGAACAAAAGCAAGTTAACGAAATAGTTGCTTTTAGCGTACGATTTTATCCAAAAGGTTTTGAAATGTTTTTTATCATAAATTTTCAACTAAACGTTTGATATTCATAACAATTTATTTAATTAATTAATTTGAAATGTAGTATCATTGGACGAAACCGTTCCGCCCGAACAGTTACAGCATCCTACACAATATTCTGCAATTCGTCAATTGAATAACCAGCGATATTGGCCTCGCTCTTTCGAAGAGCTCGTAAGGGAAGAAAAGCAAAAAGGACTTCGTTTAAATTTGGAAACGAATGAATTTTCGTTAATCAATTACTTATTAGGTTGGGATTTTAAATTCTATGTGATGAGAGATATATATATTACTTATATTTATAAAACTTTATAAAACTTCAACAGCACTCATCAAACAGTACGATCCTGACATTTTTGTTGGACATAATTTTATTGGATTTGACCTTGATGTTTTGTTACATCGTTTAAAGATGCTAAAGATTAAAGACTGGTCTTGTCTTGGAAGATTTCGAAGACATGAGTAAGTCGCAAATTTATAATTGTTTATTGCGAAAATGTATGGACATTCAAATTATTTAACTAGTTATAATATTTTATTTTAGATGGCCAAGGCAACATAGTGGGTCAGAGGTATCCTTCGCAGAAAAATCGATCGTAAACGGTCGACTGATTTGCGATACCTATCTAAATGCAAAAGTAAGAAACTTATGACTATTATTTGCATATATTTCAACGTACATATGTCTAACAAGCTTTTATGATCATTAGGATCTTATTAAATCCAAAAACTATTCATTGACGGAACTTGTTTCGTCACAATTAGGCAAACTTCGAAAAGACATTGAATATGATAAATTTTCAACGTATTACGGACGAGCTAAGGATCTATTATATCTAGTATGTCATTGCTGGAATGATGCTATTCTCACAGCAGAACTTATGCTCAAGCTTCAGATACTGCTCCTTACTAAACAATTGACGAATTTGGCTGGCAATATATGGTATATAAGTCCAGTTGGACGATATTCTTTGTTTACTTCGCTGAATTTATAATTTCAAATTATATGCTTATGTATTTTATCGAACAATATTGATAAAAGGTCAAAAACTCTTGCTGGAGCTAGAGCAGAGCGTAATGAATTTCTTCTCCTACACGAATTTCATCAACACAAATATATTTGTCCAGACAAAGAATATAAGAAAAATCAAGAGCAAATTAATACGAATGTTGAAGGTAAAAATATCTTGAATCAACTTGTATATTTCTCCAAGTCTAAATATCTCTACCCATCTCTTTTAAAGATGAGCAGACCGAAACCAAAAAGAGTGGACGAAAAAAACCTACTTACGCTGGAGGTCTTGTGCTAGAGCCTAAGAAAGGATTTTATGATAATTACGTTGTCCTTTTGGATTTTAACAGCTTATACCCTTCAATTATTCAAGAATATAATATATGCTTTACTACAGTAGACAGAGTTGGAATGGTGAGCTTAAATTTCGTAATGTGTATATATATAAAATATATTGTGAGATAAGGAAGATAAATAGTTTATTTATATCTTATATTATAATCAAAGGAGAAGGATGATATTACTCCTGAGGTACCTGATTCGAGTTTACCACAGGGTGTTCTCCCTAAACTGATTGCGAATTTAGTTGAGCGAAGAAGAATGGTAAAAAATCTTATGAAGGATCCAAAAGTAACCCCAAGCGAACTTGTCGAAGTATGTTGAATCTTTATAAGCACCGTTTAATTTAAGGTGTTCATTAATATTAATTGTTTTTTCTCTATAATAGTATGATATTCGTCAAAAGGCTCTTAAACTTACAGCAAATAGTATGTATGGTTGTTTGGGTTTTCCTTTCTCCAGGTTTTATGCCAAACCGTTAGCTATGTTGATCACTTCTAAAGGTCGTGAGATCCTGGAAAATACTGTCAAGTTGGCTGAGAGCGAAAAGATGGAGGTGATTTAAATTTATTATTATTATTATTATTATTATTATTTTGTTTAACAGAATTTAACCCTTGAATGATCTGTATTGATATATTTTTTTTTTTATGTATTATTAAGGTCATTTATGGAGATACGGATTCAATTATGATTAGCACTAGAGCAACAGATATAAGAGAAGCATCAGAAGTTGGTAATATCTTAAAGAAGAAAGTCAACGAGCGATACAAATTGGTTGAACTTGAAATCGATGGGTATTTTGAGAAATTACTTCTGCTCAAGAAGAAAAAATATGCGGCAATCGTTATTGAAGAAAAAAACGGTAATTTGAAACGTTCGTGTGAAATGAAAGGTCTCGATTTGGTTAGAAGAGATTGGTGTGACTTGGTGCGTAAAGTTTCAAGGCATGTATAATTATTATTAATAACATTTTTTAAAAAAAATTCATTTGTGAGTAATTTATAACTTTTTTTATAGATATATTTTAGACCAAATTTTATCATCTTGTGATAGAGAAGTAGTAGTTAATAATATTCATGCTTACTTGAGAGAAGTGGGAGAGCACACACGTTCCGGGAAATACCCTATTTATTCCTTTATAATAAATAAAGTAAGTTTAAATCGTAAGAAATTTCCTTATAACATTCGGATACTTCATTAAATTTTTGTTTTATTACATTAATAGAATCTTGCAAAGCCACCCGAAGCTTATCCTGATGTTAAAATTCAACCCCACGTGCAAGTTGCATTGAGAATGAAAACGAAAGGATTAAATCCTCGAACGGGAGATACTATTCCATATGTCATTTGCCTAACGACTGAAGAATCTGATAAAAGTATTGCTGACAGAGCTTTTCATCCCGATGAAATAGGCGGATCTAATCTACAAATTGGTAACATTTCATATAATTGCAATATTTTTTTATAATATAGAAATAATTTACAATATATATATATATATATTTAGATCATGATTGGTACTTAAAACAACAAGTTCATGCTTCGGTATCTAGATTATGCGAACATGTTGATGGAATTGATAATGTATCTATCGCCGAATGTTTAGGTATATATAAGTTTTAATATTATTATGATAATTATTATATTGAAACTGTACTTAATATTAATACATACTTCATATTAAAACACTGTTCTTAAAGGACTTGATCCATCAAAATTCAAAAGTTCATCAAATTCGGCAAATTCGTCATATCAAATCAGCTCAAAAATGCCGAAAGAAGAACGTTTCAAGGGTGTTGAAAACTTTAGTTAGTTGGTTATGTATTTTTTTAAATAAAAAAAAAATTTTGAATTTACTTACTTGTAGCTGGAGTTAGAGGCGGTCAGATATTTATGACTGCTACTGTATTTTTAATAACTTATATTTTGAAATTTGTATTTATTAATTATTCTATTTTTTTTTAGAAATTTTATTTATTTATATTTTATTAATTCTTTTATTTTTAGTAAAAACTTTTCAATTAATAATATAAATCAATTGCAAAAATTCTTTGATAAAAACATATAATTTTAATTATTTTGAATAACAAAATTTAGTTTATACTAAATATTAGCGAAATTTCAAATTATTTTTAAACTATTAAGATATTAATATTCTTATTATATAACTTAAGTATTATTTATAATAATAATAATTAATTTTATAAATTATAACAAATCTATTTGATAAAAACTTTTTAATTAATATTATAAAAATAATAACTTATTAAAAAATATATAGTCTCTGATAATATTAATAATTAAATATTAGATAATTACATATAATCCAAAATAATTCAAATAAATAATTAGATAATTAAACTTATCTAATTATTAACTACTTTGTTAATCAATTAAAATGTATAAAATAATATATTAAAATTTATAAAAAACTTAAAATATAAATTTTATTTATTTATTCTATCTATAATAAAACTATTACAGTTATGCCTTGATATAATAAGTTATTAATCCAACTGATTAGACCTTCATTATAAGAATCTTCATTAATGTATACTGAATTATTCAGTATGTATAACGAATAATTTATTATAGTAGATGATTACTGATTTCATTATACAAATATAATTTACTATGATATAATTTTTCTAGAAATATTTTCATGTTATTTTGTATATATAATCTGTTAATTGTTATATGATAGTTTTCTTAATTTACTTAAATTTTTCTTAAAATAAAATAAAATAAAAATAAAAGAAAAGAAAAAAATATAAATAAAATGAAAAGAAAACTAGATAAGACGAAAAATGAAATTAAAAAACTAAAATAAAATTATAAAATGAAATTAAGTAAATAAGATGAAATAAAAAAATGAAATTAAACAAACAAAAAGAAACTATAAAATGAAACAAAACAGAAAAATGAAATAAAACTAAAAATGAAATTAAGAAAATAAAACAAAAAGAAAATATAAAATTAAATATATGATATAAAAAGAAAAAATGAAATTAAATGAACGATATGAAAAAAAATGAAATTAAACAAATAATACGAAAAAAAATGAAATTTTTTATTGTCTTATAAGCCTTGCAGATATGTCACAATTTCACTATCTATTTCAGTTTTACCTTGCAGGCTCATTACAGGTTTGTCTTATATTTTATATTTGCTTTATAGTAGGTAAATTACGATTTTTCCTACAAGTATGTCTCAATTCTAAAAAGTAAATATATTTATATAAATCTAAAAAATCATTTAAACATTTTTAATTATTACATAACCTATTCTAAAATCAAGTTCTGAAGAGATTGTATAATCTTTTCACAGTATAAGTTTATCTTTCACCTTTTATTGCTTCATTTTAATAATTGCAAAAGTCCTAAAAGACATCAATTATACTATAAAGTTATTTATCATTATATTATTATTCATTTATTTACTTACGTTATAATCTTGTACTAGATTCCTTCATTTCAACTCGCATTAGCAAGTTGAATATATTGTATTATATCTTTGATTGATTCATTAAGCTATACTTTTTTAGAATCCCATTTTATTACTTCTGTACCTTACATGATACTCTTCATTTTTTCTTCTTCTTTTCTCAATTAATAAATCTATTTTATTATCCTCCTAAATTATTCTTATAGTCATTTTTGTATTTGTAAAAAAATATGATATAAAGGAGTAAATTAAAGTGATTTAAAGGTAGAATTAAATTTCAAAAAGTAAAAAATTATACGATGGTAAAAATACTTCTCTTTATAAATATATTTATTTATTTAATTTGATATCTTATGAAATTCTTTACTTATGATTGAAATTCTAATTTGTATTAAAAACAAAAAATCAAAATAATAATTTAAGCATCGTATTATAATTGTGTATCATATTATTTATAAAATTAGATCAATCCAAATATAACAAGTAAAATTTATGATTGAAATAATACAAAAAGAATTCTTTGTGATTAAAATTCTAATTTGTATTAAAAATAAAAGTTAAAATAATAATATATCATATTATTTATAAAATTAGATCAATCCAAAAATAACTTATGTAAATTAATAAATATAATACATCAGATAATCAAAGTAGATCAACAATAATAAATTATTACCTTAGTGATAAATAAAATTATTATAAAATTATTTATCACATTTTAGTAAAAAAATTAATAAGCAATTTTAACACAAGTTTAACAAAAAATTGGTTAAAAATTAATAAAACAATGTGATTTCTCAACACAATTTTTAACAAAATTTTAACATGATCACAGGGATGTTATTAAGTTAATACATCAAAATTTTATATAATCATGATGTTATTTTATTTCATAAAAGTATAAAAAGTAAAAAAAACTAAATCATAAACGTTATTAACTGTTATTATGATAATTTTAAATTATTATTCTATTATAATAATAAATTTATCAAGATTAATTTGTTTTAAAGAGATAAACTATTATTTTAAAGCTTCTTTTCTAAGCTTTTAATAGACCTTAACACTTCTTTTTTCATACCAAATGTTTTTTCTAGTTGCTTCAAATATAAAATTACTTTATTATAAGCTTTAATAACTTCTTCAGAAGTAATTATTGGTAATAAAGAATCTGCCTCTATTTTATCTTCTTGATTAGGTAAAACTGCTTTTAAAATTTCTTTATCAAATATCATTTCATTTATAATTTTAGACTTATCATACTTAACAAATTCTTCGGCAGAAAAAGGATTGTCAAAATCTAGTTTATTAATTAATACTTGAATTTCTTTTATCTCCTTTAACTATTTAAGTTTAAATAATATATCATTACTGATTTCATTCTTATTTTTATGATTATCTTTAGGTAAAATATCTGCTTTCACCTAACAATTTTCAATTGTTTTATTTATAATATTATCTATGCTTATAAAACGTATTTTATACACTTTTTAATATCAATTTTAGAGGATTCAATATAGTATTCATTAAATTTATCAAAAGCTTTAATCTGATTTTGTGTCTAAAATAAGTTAAATTAAAATTAAGTACAGTCAACTCTCTATAAATGCACGCCTCTCAGGACCAAACAAAAGTGTGCATTTATATAGGAAGTGCATTTATAGAAAAATTGGCCAGAAATATATACTCATTATGAAATACCCACCTATCATTTTTTAATTATATGCGCAGAAATTAAAATGATCAACTGTGTCAAACTAATCAAAGTTTTCCATCTTAAAAAAATATTTTTTTTTTATTAATTTTTATTCGTTTTTTTATATATATTTTTTTAAAATTTTTTTTTTTTTGTATTCCCAATTTCTCTCTTTTCCACTTTTTCACTTTCTCACTCTCACTTTCTCACTTTCTCGCTCTTACTTTTCTACTTTCTCACTCCCACTTTCCCACTTTCCCTCACCTTCCCCTTTTTTCCTCTTCCTTTTTTTAGGAACGGCATTTTTGGACCGAACTCTCTTGGAATTATGAGTTTGAATAGAAAAAGTAAGTTTTGTGAGGGCTGGGTGTGTTTCTCCAGGAATGTTCATTAATGTTCCTTTTTCTTTTTTTTTGTAGAAACGGTTTTTGTGAACCTTTAAGACTTCCAGAATTATTGATAATGCGGCTTGGGGTGGGTGTATTCCTTCAGGAATGTTTATTAATGTTCCTTTTTCTTTGTTTTGTAAAAACGGTTCTTGTGGACCTTTGGGGCTTCCAGAATTGTTGGTAATGTGGCTTGGGGTGGGTGTATTTCTCTAGAAACGTTTATTAATGTTCATTTTTCTTTTTTATTGTAAGAACGGTTCTTGTAGACCTTTAGGGCTTCCAGAATTGTTGGTAATGCAGCTTGGGTGGGTGTGTTTCTTCAGGAACGTTTATTAATATTCCTATTTTTCTTTTTTTGTAGGAACGGCATTCTTGAACCTTTGGACTTCCGGACTCTCTTGGAATTGAGATTGGAAAGATAAGTAATACAGGCTTGGGGTGGATGCATTTCTCTAGAAATGTTTATTAATATTCTTTCCTCTTATTTTGTAGAAACAGCTTTCTTGAACCTTTGGAATCTTAGCATCAAATCTGGATCGCTGGGTTGGAAAAAATTTATTAAAGATGATATATTTTTTTTCCTGAACTGCTATGTTACTTTTTACAATTTATATTTATGAGAAACAAATAATTTTATTTACAGGCTTTACAAAAAGCATAGAAAATTATTTATTTTGAAATCTTTAATCTAATAAAAATAAATCCTATTTATTGAATGATAAATTCATAGTCTTTTTTATTAATAAACTAAATACAAAGACCATACTAGTAGTGATAAAGAAAATAAAAATGAAGACAATATGAATGATAGTGAAGGGAATGAATAAATACTAGCGATAGTAAAAGGGTAAAGGTAGAAAAAGTAGAAGTTTAGTTTTTGGAGAATAAAATAGCGATTAAGAGGGATAGTGAGTAAACAATCAGGATTTTTTTTTGAGATGTCTGATTATATTAAAGCCATTAGGACAATTCCTTTTAATATGTTCTGGCTATTTGTATAAATAACATATCAAATTATTTTAACACATTATTAGATTTTTTTTATTTTTCTAATTCTTAATTATATCTGCCATAGTGAAGGTAATCACTTCTTCATTTAACGATATATTTATAATTTATATTCAAAATTTTCTTAAAATGAAATAAAAAAGAAATCATTATTTATAATAGATATTATTTAAAATAAATAACAACACGTGAGACAGCCATAATATAAATATTCTCTGAATATATTAGAGCATTTATCATAGCAAAGAATTGGAAATTTTATGAAATAAACTTTTTTAAGTAAATTTTTTGATACTTGTTGATTTTGTTGTATAAACTTTATGAAACAATTCCATCTGATAATGAGAAGCCAAAAGATGCTTCATTAACTTTAGATTTTATTCTAGATAATCCCTTAGGAAGTGGTCTTATCATGATGATAAGAACCTAATGGATCGATTGTGAGTGAGATTGGTTTTATGAAGATTTAATTGATTAATAAAAATAATAAATTTTATTAATAATAAAATGTTTTAATTATTAAGAGAAATATGAATTTTAAAAAAAATTACTATAATAAATTTTTTAAGTTTGATTTGAAAATTGAAAAAGTTATTACGTAATTTTATTATCTCATAATATTCTAAATATTTTGATTAAAAATATAATGCAAAATTTCTGTATTTGAATTATAATTAATTAAATCTCAATTTTGATTTAAACTAAATTTTTTAATTTTAATGATAATTTATATGATGCAACTTATTATATTAGTATAGTATAATCATATAAATATATATGTTAAATATGTATTTAGCATTAAGTTTCAAACTGAGATTGAATTAGAAAATTTATTTAAAGAAGATATTTATAGAGAATTAATTGTAATAATAAATTGAAGTAATTTATTAAATAAAAAATTTGAATAGAATTACATTTTTTATTTTTTATTTTGGAAACATTTTTATATAATAAATATTATTTTAAAATTTTGTAAATATTATCTTGTATTCAAATAATAACGCGGGATCTACACGTTAGTCTATACTTAGCATCGCATTGAGAATCGTGATTCAGAAGTTTCATGCATATCTGCGTACCGTATTCTCCCAATTTTAAGCAACACTTTTTTATAGGAAAAATTCGGAAATTTTTTATACTTCGGATTTTTTTTTTTTGTGCTCCGTATTGATGATTTTTGGTACACTCATACTTTAGGAAATTGATAAAATGATAGGGAAATTGTAGATAAAGATAGAGATTTAGCTGATTAATTTTTTTAATATTGAGGTGATGCTTATTTTTGTTTTTCAAGTTTTGTTTTAAAGTGTTGCTTAAAATCGGGTGATGCTTAAAATCGATATGCGTCTAGCGAAAATATTATACGCCTATCTCAATTATAATAGTAATTATAATAGTAATGCTTGTTTAGGCGAATATAAGTCCCGCGAAGGTAGAATATATTTTAGTTTATTAAATGCATGATCAATCTGATTTTCAACCAATTGCAAGAAAAAAAAACTGAATCGTTTAATAAGTCTCTCTTAAAATTGATATTTCCGAAATTACTTTTTTGAATGTAACAAATAAATGACGATCTTCTAGAAAAACACGAAAATTATATATACGTACTGTATATATTGTTATACTATATATCGAAATTATGAATCAATGAAAAATTTACATAATTACATACCTAAAGAATAACATCAAAAAGCATGCCCGTACCGAGAATTTCTCTGTCGTTTCTTTTTATTTGAGACAGGGAAGAAGTATTCTTGATCCTGTTGTCCATGATCACTAAATAATTTCATAAAGATGATAGGGAATACCAAAACAATTCGTACTTGAATTTTTGTACAAACTTTCATTGGTTAAACCGATTTAACTCGTCTTATTTCACTAAATTAATAATCGTTTTCAAATCGCGATTAATTTTTGTTTATTTATTAAATTTTTTTTTTTTTTTTTATCTTACAATATTCTCTGATCTAACCGTTAGATCACATAGACTTATATTTTTATTCTCAATAATCATATAATAATGCATGCATCTTATAATCAAATCTTATTAAAACATAACTTTTTTTTATAAAAAAAAAGAAAAGAAAGAAAATCGAATTCGGGTTGGAGAAGAAATTTTTAAATAATAAAAAAACATTTAAAAGGGAGAGATCCTAAACTTAATTTGTTTGTGGTTGTCAAGTGAAAAAAATTCGATTATATATAAATATAATTGACAATATTTCCACTATTAAGGCTGTGGTTCTTCGGGGATAATTTGAGGATTAAAATAATAAAAATATGGATCTGTCCCGTCGCTATGTTGTGTAGTACTTTCCCATGTCGGATTTGCAAATAAAGAATCGTTAGCAGATATTAAGCAATTTGGTTCAAGTTGCGAATATTGAACGTTATACCCTCCTCCTAAGTCATAAATCATTTCTTGAGGTTGTGTATAGTAGTCGGATAAAGTTGGTATGTTGGGAAATTGAGATGTTATTTGGATGGGATAATGCGATGGTGATTCATCATAAGACCATGAAACGGTTTGAGGTGATATAACATATTCATTTGGTAAAGTCATATGCTCCCAATTAACATTTGAAGCTGAGGATTCGATTAAATCATTTTGAGATGTCAAGGACGATTCCCTTTTAGGAACCGCTGTTCGACGTTTTCGACTTTTCTTATTCAAATCAGCTTTCTTCTTGGGTTGATAAATATACCCCGGGTGAGCTTGCATGTGTTCCATTTTTTTTCTATCCGCGATTTTCCGCCAATGCAACCTGATCTCTTCGGGCTCGTTTTTCCACAAGGTTGCTAGGATCTTTGAGATCTCATTATTGGAAATTTGACCCCGTTCTTTGACAATCGTCGGTTGTTTTGCTTTTCGATACAGGATGAATGCATTCGGTGGTCTTGGTGGTCTTTTGGCTTCAATTTTTCGAGTGGTTTCATCAATAACAACCATATCATCCGCACATTCCTCAACTGGTTCACATTGAGTCATCGTAATATTATTAAAAATTATTTCGTTTGAGATGGATGTGGATATTGAGGTTTTTTGATTTTTCATGGGTTTTGTGCGGGTTTGGTTGATTTTGACGGGTTCCACGAACGAAGTGAAAACAAAATTATCTTTCTTAATCTTGCTATTCTCTAAAGATGAGGTGCAGTCAATCATTAACGGCATCAAGGAATTGGATTCATCTTTAAATCGATCGTGATTGGGGACGTGTGATTTAGGAAACATGTCAAACATTAAGAGATTACAATATTTATTTCGCGTTTCCTCATCCATATGATTAAATAATATTAGATATAAGGGAATAAATATCAAAGAAAAGAAAGAGTGAAAGTTGAATTTTGGTAAGCTGATTGTAAATGTTGACGAATTGATGGAGGAGAACAAGACTACTACTTATATATCTTAAGCCCTTAAGAAAAAAAATATGGGGTACATTTTTAAGGAAATGGCGGTTTGGTGACCTCTAACCAAAATTTTCTTTTTCATTTCATTATAATCAAGAATTGTTATTACAGGGTCCTCAGACATGGATCAGCCCATACATAATAATAAATCACCATAAACAGCATAAAATAACAAATAAAAAATTTAAAGTTGAAATCAGGTGTGAAATTTTTTATTTTAAAAAAGCGAATAAAAAAAGAAAATGATTGTTTGATGGGAGTCAATGTAATGATGCAACCCTTGAGGTGCAGAAAAGCGGGAAGGTTTATTGTTACAGCATGTGCTTGCAGCTTTATCATTATTTCAAACATGTTCAGATCGTCTAATGAGGAATCTTGGTTGATTTGCAATCTGTAACAAAGAATACTTATTGTTATTATTATTATTATTTAAAACTCTTACTTTTGACCACTGTGAGACCACATTATTATTTTAACAATGATAATAGCTAAAATGACTCGAATCTGATTTTATTGTATCTGGGCCCCATTTTTTTTTTGCCCGAACTATTTAATTTATCTTCCTCACTTTATGACACAAAAACTTGCTATTTCGTGTTGACATCTTATGTTTTTTTTTTTTAATTAGGGAAAGATTTTATTCATCATTATGTAATTCTAAAGCGGTAACCTGCCACAAAGATATCTCTTCTTTCCAAATGTAAATAACGATTCATTATTAAAATTTAGATATTCTTTCATAAACGAACTCGTCCGAAAAAATCTTGACGGTATGAAAGAATAAATGATGATGGTTTGGAGATGATGATTAATAATATAATAACGCGTAGGCATGTCAATAATGGTGAACATCAATAACTGATCTGGTATTTGTTTCCGCAACAGGAAGTAAATATCATTATAAAAAAGGTAGTTCGTCATACAAGGGAGGGATACGCCACATATTTGGTTGTGTCAAATTTGTCAAAACATAATAAATAAATTATCTACTTATGCTTGCTTGCGTCATGCGCTTGGTGTTATTGGCTAATCTATCGAATCAAATGGGGAAACATCCGTAACGTAAATTGGTAACTCAATAGTTCAATTTAACCCGAAACGTCTTCCCAGAGGATTTAACCAAGTAAGTGGGCGTCTCATGACGGGAGCAACACGTCCTAAAGATCACGGTCAATATATCTCATCAAAATTTTGATAATTACGTGACCGATAACTCGGTAATTCTAATCTTTATATGGTAGGAGAAAAAGAAATTTGCATTGACACGCGTTTTATCAAAACTTAAGATGTTACCTCGCATAACATCATTTTTTTTTTCATGTCGCATTGTATTTCGCCGTGTAACATGCCGAGATGGTGGGAAATTAAGGTTTCTGATTTCAAAGTTGTCATCAATTTAAACACTTTTGGAGTGATCAGAAAGGGTTGTCCTTTCTTATCAAACTCTCACGTATTTCTTTTTTTTTTTTTTTTTTTTTTTAAAGAGATTATCTTTCTAATAATAATGAAAGATTTCTCATTTTTTTTAGGAAATTTCACGGGTCCATTCGATTGTTACACGACATTGGCGTAATCATCCTTCTTATGTTTCTTCCTTTGATAAAAGTTGATATTGGAAACTTTAATTTATTTATTTATAGTGATATCGATTTCACAAATAATGTTGTGGGACTTTTTGCTCAATTGTTAGAAATTTCCCCTCGATTGGGTAAAGTTTTGCATCTGCAGATATTTTAATGATTACACCATTTTTACAGATAGATTTGTTAACCCTAATTTCTTACGCGCCATCCATTCAACCTTCTTTATTATGTTGGGGTGGTTTACAGAAATAGGTAAAGTCTACATGTGAATAAGTAAAGTAAAGAAATAATTACAATATACAATTAAATAAATAACACAGCAGATCGGCACCCAATCAACGCGGGCGCATTTCTAGAAATTGATCCATGACCTGTGACTTTAAATCTTGTTAGTTTATGCAAGTCGCGTGTAGATAGATATAAACCTTTACCCCCAAAAGGGGTCGTATCCATTTTGACAATGTTATCATGATTGTTACTACGTTTATCACCATTTTTATTTTATTATTATTATTATTATTATTGTTATTGTTATTGTTATTGTTGATGATGTTGTATCTGCATGCTTGGAAACAACAACAACAAAAAAAAAAATTAAAATAAGAATGCAAATAAATACTTTCTTCATATACAGAAAATTTGTCAATAATTATCTACTTTAAAACATTTTCATATTAAAATGGTAACTATGTTACTTAAAATAACGTTTTTCTTGCAAGACGCTAGCCAAAAATATTCATGTTTTCATGTAAGCATATTTTGAACAATCAAAATCCTTATTTCCTTTCCTTTTTTTTTTTTTTTTTTTGTAACGACATGACATGCATCTCATTTTTATACAAAGTAAATTTATCGGAGAAGAATGGACAAACGTTCCGATAATCTGCAAGTCATGCCCTGAATGTTAAATGTGGATTCTTCAGCCCGAATTGAAGGTCCGTATTATTATTTTATTACAACAGCACAAATATTAATTGTCCTTTTTGGAGAACATCAAAAAGTTTTCCCACTCCATTGATGCCTATGCAAAAGGGGGGGGGTATGAATCTGTGCATAATTTTTCCGCAAAAAAAAAAAAAACCCCCCCCACGAAATTTGTTTTGCCGAGGGTTATGAATCAAAATTTTTGAACAAAGAAAAAAAGAATCCCAAAGGTTTCGCGATTGTTGATTGAAAATCGAGGTTGTGATTTAAAGTATATGTACGAACATTCGTTTCGAATTGTATAACGAAATTTGAAATAATAATATGTAGAAATCAAAAACTTGATTTCATACCTGTTACCAAGATCAATGGTGCCGAAACGGGAATTACGAGCCAAAGAGAGTGCAGATTTGCAAAACAGAGCTTATTTTAGTAGTTTGGGCTCATGATTATCATGTCCCATTACATAATCATTTTGTTGTCGTTCCGTTAATTATTATTATTTTTTTTTTTTCTGTGGTAACATGATTATTTAAATTATTTTTAAATAATTTAACATGAAAAAAAAAAAAAAATATTGAAAATGTCTGAAAAATTTCAAATTTTTTTTTTAAAATGCAAATTTTGTTCAAGACATCATTGCCAGGGTCCAGGTAAAATTTCACAAATATTCGTTTCATATACAGTAAAAAAGATTTTTCGGCAAAAGGTAACAAAAACAATGTAATGAAACATAAATTCGGGTCATTTAAATAAACCGGTTCTTACTGTAAAACAATTTATTTGGAGGCTCCCTTGAAATTAATTATATATAGTCAATCATGTGATTAAGGATGTTAATAAATACTGTGGCAAGTTTTAAGGAAATTAGAGAAAGATGAATAAAAAAGTAGAACGATGAAAATAATTAATCCCTTTGAGCTAAGTTTTAAAGTACATGATATAAGCGAACAAAAAAATGTGAGATCCAATTTTTATTTTTATTTGATGATTTATTAATAATTAATAATTTTTAATTTTTTTTTTAACAAACTAAAGACAACTCGAAATGGTGGTACGTTTTGTGAATCAAGAAAAATTATAATCCTTCAAATGAATTCTCAAGATATTTGATATGGGATTTATGTATGAAAAAGCAAATTACTAACTCAATTCATGAAAAGGCATATAAAGCTTCTTTTTTTTTTTTCATGACAAATATTAACTACTGTTTTTCTCGGCTAATTCTTTTTTGAAAAAAAAAAAAAAAAAAAAAAAAAAAAATCAGAATCGATTCCGTGTAAGTTTCCGTTTAAAAATTCAAATCGAGTTTCAAATATTCGAAAAAAATTAAGTTCAAAACGGAAATCGAAATTATTATATATAATGCAATCGAACGATAAAAGAATCGTTTAATTGGAACGATCAAAATATCATTCCAATCGAAACGTTTAACTGGAATGATCAATAATATCGATCCAATCGAAACACATGATTTATTTAGATAAATAATAGAACCAGAGAACTGGATCAGCCCATTTAATAAAAGGTTAGTATGCAATAAAGCAATCGTCATTCATGTCTTTGGGAAAGTTTCTTTTGTAGGAGTTCATTTACGATATTTGAAATGATTTTATTTTCGATTCATATTCGAATATCCATATCCTACTTTCAAGCTCTCTAGAAATTTCGACAAAATAAAGTTTCAAATTTTTAGTCAAATGGTTTCCTGGCGATTTCAATTAAAATGTGATTTAAAAAATTTTAGTTTACTAATAATAAAGTTACGATTGTTAAATTTCAGACTCTGTCGCTAGTTGATTCGACCGGAAATACTAACTGAGTCGACTTTAGAAATTGCCGTGGCTGGTATCGTTGGAAAAGAAAAATATAATTATTCGAATAGAATTGATATGGTTCATTTTTATTAATGTATGTAAGTAAGGTATTTATACTTTAAAAGCTATACATGTATGGTTTGAACGATTCTTTTTTTTTTTTATTTTTTTTTATTTCATTAATCATCCAAAATTTTTTTTTTTTTTTTTGCACTAAACTGCGAAACCATTCTAATTAATAAATCAGACTGTTCAATCTTTTATAAGGGAAATTACGAGAACACTAAGTAAATTAGTATCCGAACATTAAAACCATTTACCCAACAAATTTTCCACCCCCACGTGACGCTTGGCTGGCATTACGGCATTAAAGAAATTTTCCTTGTGACGAATAACAGGTGACAGATATGATTTCTCTCCCGAAAAAATTCCAAGTTCTCAGAATACTTATGAAAATAGAAAACGCGAAGGGTGTGACGCAGGGTGACAAATATTTCTATGATCACGCGGGGGTGGTGAAACTGGGCAAGATATTGAAAACCTTCCCATATCACATGACTCAAATTCTAGAATTAAAACCTTTCGCTAAAATTAATCATAATTTCCCTCAAATGTATATTTAATTTCACGTGATATTCTTTCAAATAAAATGAAACGTGACAAAAATTCAATGTAAAGGATAATCCATTTTTTTTTATTAGTTCTACCGTACTATATTCAAAAATTAAAACGGTCAATCTTTTTAAGGGGGAACGAATCTTATTCATACCACAATTTAGATATACTTTCTAAACTTCCTTGTAGCAAACAAACTTATTACGTAAAAATATTAATCTTATTATAAATCCCCTAAAAAATATGCCGAGCCTCGACCCCTTCTTGTTCTTTCGCGATTTCCCTATACGGTTAATTTGACCCGTTTCTTTTCTTTTATGTCTCTCTCTTAAGACCATGAGGTTTGGATTTGCATCAAATTTTTTTTTTTGCCTGCCGGAACACCTCCGGATCTAACTTTTATTAATAAAAAGATTCAAAACGATCTCATTATTTTAAAGAAACGAAGGATATAATTTTCGATTGAAAAAAAAAAAAAAGGACCGATAATCCTTTTATATGAGGATTAATTATGATTAGTTGGATCTACAAACATTTTTTCCGCATATGATTTTTTCGTAATATTGATTTATTCCTTTATAAGATGAAGAATAATCACAATTTATTAATCATCACCATGTATTACTTAGAAACGATTTGGTAATATTATCTAATTGAACTAGATCCTTAATAACAATTTCCTCATTTAATAATAACATTCTTTTCATTCATGAACCTTGTAGATTAATTAGATTACCTAATATTTATTAAAAATGAACAAAGAAAATTTTATCATGGTTTTTTTTTTCAATGTTATAAATAAGGATTATCTTTAGGAGATAAAAATTTTTTTTTTTTTTTTTGACAACTGTATTAATAATAATAATAAGCGTGTGGTTCTTTCCTTGGATTGGATTTTCAATTTATTATATTTAAAAACTTTAAAAATTGGATTTTTACGCGCAATATGTAACGATAAAAAAATATGTATGCATTTGGAAAAGGTTCAAGTAATTTAATTTCGGTTATGAAATCAAATCTAGATTCATTAAATTATTTTATTTGTTAAAAACAAAAAATTTATTAAGATCATTCCCGAAACCCTAGGGAAAGAAAATTTAAAGCGACCCGACATGCACTATATATTACTAATTTTCTAATAATTGGTTCCATAAAAAAACGTGGGAATGTCATCGTCACCTTACCGTTAACTTTTAATTGGATGATAATAATAACAAGTAAAATTTCGATCGGTGAACATTCCAAAAATGGATGCGTACATAATCAAATCATGCTTCAAGGGAAACAAAAAGGTCAGCCATCACCTTTAAAGGAATCCAGTTGTTCGCAGGGAAAGGGAACGAGATTTAATGAATCCAAATCAAACATTCTTTTGATGGAATTAAATCATATGATCGACTGAATCGTCGTTTGTTTATGGCATAGACTCGGTAAAATTTAGAAACGCGAACGGTCGGGATTTTTTTTTTTTTTTTCGGACAATGAGAATCAAAAGGGGGGAGGGACCATTTCATGTAGATGATTCCTTGCGGGAATTTATCAATTTACATAATCATCACGTACGTTCACATGTCTTTTATTGAACAAAATTATGACAAAGCGCTTAATAAACAGGGTGATCTCTACCAAATATTAATGTACATAAAAAAACATGAGATATGACTGTTAGTGAATATAGGGTAAGTGCTGAGATAAGGATAAGGGACTAAATCGTAAAAAAAAAAAAAAAAAATTTAATATATCTGGAATAAAAATTTTCTTTTTTCCCAGCACTCACCCATCACATGATAAGTGAATGATCGTCTTTAGCTGGAGAGCGAACATATAAGGTTAGTCGAGAACTTTTAATTTTCATTTTGGAACATTCATCGGATGTTCGATCCCTAAGTTATCACATTTACCGTTTTTTTTTAATTTTTTTATTTTTTATTTTTTTATGGATCAACTGTTCCACGGTCAAATCATAAATGATTGACAATCTTGTAATACCATAATTAAACGTCTTTCTCTGAAAATAAACACAAATCGGGTTTTAAAAAGAATTAAATGTTATTTGAATTACTTAAGAAAGGTATCCAGACAAATTGAATCAATTTTACGCGACATATCCGAGAATCGGATTATTCATCCAAAATTCGTTGAATGAGAGGTTTCGCACAAATATGGTAAGGGTCCACATAAACAATTTAACGTATTTGTACAATAAGGACAATTTACCATTGCGTAACATATAAGAAATCTTGCTTCTCATAAGCAAAAGTAATAATAATCATTCATAATAAAAACATGAATGATTAAGCATCAGGTATTAAAAGAGCATACATCAAGGAATTAATTTATGATTACGACGTTGTTGATGCAAAAATAATTTTTCGGATTTTTTATTTTATTTTATCTTTATTTTAACTTTATTTTTTTTTTTTGTTTGGTTTGATCATAATTACAAGATATAATTATCGCTTTTATTTCATTGAGCAAACGCGAGCTTTATTCATTCCGGAAAAAAACATGGTTGGTTTGCCATGAAAAGAATGTATTTATTGAAGCTACCGGATGGGACATGCTCTTTTGTATTACATATGTATAATTTGCTCACAATTTTTTGATTGTGAAAGAGATGGTCTAGATCGTGCGTTGAAATTAAAAGGCGGCCTTCTAATGCTCGAACAAGATCAAATATATATATTTTTCGAAATAAAAGAAATTTTTATGGAAATCCTCCAAAAATAAATCAATCATGTGAGCAAATATAAATAAATAATACCTGCTTTGTTTCGATCAGACTCATAGGCGATTGCAATGTTACACTCGATCAAAAAATAGTTTAACGATTATATAATTTTCCTAGTAAGAAAGCGCAAAGACTCACTTTTTCATGGGTTTCCTTTTTTAAATTAGTTAATTTTTTGAAACCTTTTTAAAAAAAAAAGTAAAAATAAAAAAGGGACGTTTGTACTCGCAATCATGTAGCCACCCCACCATAAGCACGATAAAAGGAAAAAAAAAAGTCTTAACCTCCCAAAAAAGATTTTCTGTCAACTTTTTAAGTTATCTATTGTTTCTTAATAAGAAGATATTTTTTCATACAATCTATACATAAATGGAAATGTATTTATCCGTTAAAAATATTAACGTTAAATATTTTTATCTGATATTCCGTAAAAGTAGGGAATATTTTTCTTATTATTGCTGTTTACTTAATCCTGTAGTTTATTGGTCAATCGATCATTTGATTGAATATTTTGAACGAAAATAGATATATGAATACTATATATGGAATAATCAGAACGGTCACAAAGGGTAATGAGCTTTGGAATTTTTTCCATCTAAGGTTGTGATTTGTACAAATTTTAATGGGCCAACTAATCTATTCTCCAATTTTAGTAAATTATTTCGGAATTACTATATTCGAAAAAATATATATTTCATTGTTAAATTACATATATTGATTTCCCGGAGGTCACAACGGGAAGGTCATAATTGTGTGATAACAAAAAAAAAAAGTGCTTGGGACATTCAAGTGATTATTTAATATCTAATTTTTTTTTTTTTTTTTTTTTTTTTACATGCATTTTTATAAAAGGATAATGTGGTGTCTGAATTACTTAATAATATCAAAAATGATTAGTAATGGTTACATCCTTAAAGTATAATAATTGATGTGGTGTTAGATTGTACAAAAAGACTAAAAAGATTCCTTCAACTTTATTACAATATAAATTGGATGTTACAAAGGTAAGATGACATTATCGGTTTCACAACTCAACATTTTCATTTTTTACATCATCAGATTAAAAAAAAAAAGTAAAGGATTGTTTATTGAGGTTTACGATTGTTATGATTGTTCTGATACCAAAACCTTCTAAATTCGGATTTTAAAATAATTTACAACGTTTTTCCAAGATAAATTCCGCTCGGCACTGTCTGGTGGCCCGTAACTTTAATTTCGGATTCATCCTTGAGGGTTTTATGTATGCAATATCAATTATGTGGTGTTTCGAAAAAATTCCTTTATAATTAATTATTATTATTATTACGGAATGTTTTAAATAAACATAAAAAAGGATATTCTTTGATGATTACATTTTTTATCTTTTGTTTTTTTTTTTTTTATGTTGGGTAATGTAAGATGGTTTGATCTTTGTTAATTATATTATAAACCTGCATATTCCATATATTGCAGTTATTTGTAATTTTGATTGCTCTGTGCGCTTTCAAAAATTCAAAATTACTAAGGTGAAATATCCGGTAATAAATCCAGTAACACAACCTGGTTGATAATTCGCGCGTAAATATACATGATATTCTAACAGTACCACATCGTTTTTTTAAAAACAATACATGATATTCTGCCATTTAATCAAATGTAACTCACATAACTAATTTAATGCCAAGCGTTTCAGCGTATTATTTGATTATCAATCTTTACTTGTGAAAGGGAAAAAAAAGGAATATTACATGAGCGGTGTAAAAAGTAAGATTTGAATGAGGGATCAGGATCCAACGAGGCTTGACAATCATAATAAACATGTGGTGAACCTTTTTCAAAGTTCAATGATTTCAATCATCAGAGTCGCGAATTTACTATTGTGAAACGGAATGAACGCTTGACTTGGTATAAGACGTTGTCATCTTCATATTTGATCATAAACGTTAAAACTTAAAAGAGGCATATTCATACACAAGTTTCAAGGAACCTCTCGTAAGAAGATAATTTTGAGTAATCCAAAATTTAGATCCTTTTAATTCATGCATTGTAAAAAAAAAAAAAATTGTACAGTTGGCTCTCGCGGATATTATTCAATCCAGAAGTATGTAAACATGACCAAATATTATAAAAACGAATGATATCGTCAAGATTATCATTTTATGCGTGTAACTAACCTATTCGATTATGTGTTTACTTAAAAGTCTACAAGTACCTTAAATATATACTTGTTTTTCGATCGATGCTTACGAAGAGGGTTCGTCGCTTTGCATCTTTGTTTTTGTTTCATACTTTGTAATTTTACTTTACCTTTTATCTTTTTTTGTATTTTATTTTTTAATAAAAAAACAAAGAAGAATAATAATAAATACATAAAATAAATATTCATGTTGTGTTGCGAGATTTAATTATTTCTTTATATTTTTAATGTGAAAAAATAAATTACCAATTTTAAAATACATTTAACAAACGTTTTTTTGAGATTTCTTATCTCATACCATACATATATACTGTATGCTCATAATAACATAGATAAGGGACAATGCTCTCCCTTTGTTTAATTGATGTAGATTTGATGGGTTTGTTCAAAGTAAAACTTTATCGATTACCTAATTGAACCTACATGTAACCTATATAGTATTAAATTGCATCATTTTCCTCATTTCTTTCTTCTCGTCATTTTTGTAATCAAAACACCTTTTTGAAAAGGTCATCTTTAAAATCGTCGTTATTATCATGCATTATGAGAAGGTCATGGAAGTTTTTTTTTAAAAAAAAAGAAGGCAATATTACATTCGATATCGGGACTTTGAAATTTTCTCGTTACCATACATTGTAAAAAAAAAAATCATCTAAATAAAAGATCTCAATAGGGATGATGAACAATAATAAAACCCTTTTTGTCATCATTAATGCATGTGCTTTATTGTTGTTGTAAACATTTATTTATTTATGGTTAATTTCGAAATTAAATATACCAGTAACCTATTTTCAACAAAAAAAAAAAAAATTTTAGGCGTACAGATTATATAAGGAATCCCAATTCTACGGAATTGACTTTGATACAATATAAAAGGAAATTGAAAAAGAAAAAAAAAAGGCATCATCAATAAATATTGCACAACAAACTTAAAATATTACAATTCGGTACAAAGCGAATTCACAGCATGAATGAGATGTTTTAATTTGGTATTTTTATATAATAAAAAACCCCCCTCCGCCAGATAATTAATTCGTACGAATCACATCCTGATATCACTGATTTTCCATCGGATCCATCCCTTCATCATCATCCGCACAAAATGCGACTTCCAAACCAGCCTCATCCTGAAATTCCGGGTCATGCTCGGGCATGTGGACGACTCCTTCTGCATTCTCTTCCTCTTCGCTTAACACCGGATCTCCTCTTTCCGGGTCACGTGGTGACGTCGGCGAAGGCGGTGAACGGGCCTCTTTCGATCCTAGATCGTTGTTCTTTAATAACTCGTTCATTTCTTTAATCATGTCATTCACGTCTTGTTCATCATCCTTGGGAGGTGAGGTGTTATCTACGTCCATATCTTCTGTTGGTTCGGCGGTTTGTTGCCTACTCAATTCCCTGGCCATGATCTTAAAGTACTTTTCTTCAAGATCAGAGGAATCTCCGGAAACCTTATCGTACGCAATTATTTCGGAATTCCCGGGCATTAACGAAGGAGAACAAATTTCCGATTCGTTGTCATGATCCCAATAATAATCTACTTCCCCATTATCTGAATCTTGATAAAACACGATTCCTTGATTTAACGAGGTGGTGTCAATTGAATCCCCCATCTCGTAATGATGGGCATGCTTTGAATATGGGGGATTATTAGTGGTGTTTGGATGATGGTGAAATTTTGAAGGTAAGGTGTGCCTTCTACGATGATTTCTTGATTGTTGACGTGAGGGTTGATGTGTGTCGGGGGAATGAGATCTTTTTGGTGGGGATTTCCCCTTATTAACCGAAAAGGAAAAAGAAGTTGCGGATGGATTAATGTTAGATGTCATGTATGTGTCCTTTTTTTAATTGGTTTTAATTATTATTTTTATTTTTATTTTTATTATTTTTAAAAAGAAAAAATTTAAAAATAATGGATGGCAAACAATTTATATTAAAGTGTGACTGCGGCAACGACATGATTCTAAAATGATTGAATGGTGATTCCAAAATTACGTTATTACTCATCATCCCATCTGGCAGGTCAGGTGATTATTATGCGGCCCGGGGGATGACGGAAAGCAAAAAAGTTTTTTTCAAATTTTTTTTTTTTGGCCAAATCAAAAAAAAGAATATGGGATGGTCTTACCTGGTATATCATTATTTTCTATTTTTTTTTTTTTTTTTTTTTTTTTTTTTTTTTTTTTTTTTTTTTTTTTTTTTTTTTTTTTTTTTTTTTTTTTTT